>CM025787.1:217773-314408 GCA_014636745.2 Centella asiatica | reverse complement strand
ATACGTTGTAGTGATTAATTTCAAACATGTGAGATATATATATATATGATAATATATCATATGCTATACTACTCTATAACATAAACCAATATATATAAAATATATTAAAAGGCAAATTAATGTTTCTATTTTAATGTAAAAAATACATGATCATATGTGCTAAGATAATCATTATTGTATTATATAAGTACTATACTATATTATTATTAACAATTAAATACAAATGTGTTAATACATTAATTTTTTAATCAGGTATTTGCGTCGGTGCTTTAAAAACACCGATGCATGAACACAACATATGCATCAGGTCTTTAGGAGCACCGACGAAAATACCCGATTATTTTTTTTAATCGGGTATTTGCGTCGGTGCTTTTAAAACACCGACGCATAAACACGACATATGCGTTGGGTATTTACTAGCACCGACGCAAATACATGATTTTTTTTAAATATACGATTTATTTTAATATATTATATAATAATTTAACAGAAAAATATAATTTACTCACATCGAAATTCATTAATACCATACATTATAGTGATTAATTCAATCATGTGAGATATATATATATATATATATATATATTTATATATGATAAAATATAATATGCTATACTACTCTATAACATAAACCAATATATATACAATACTTTAAAAGGCAAATTAACGTTTCTATTTTAATGTAAAAAATACATGATCATATGTGTTAAGATAGTCATTGTTGTATTATATAAGTATTATACTATATTATTATTAACAATTAAATACAAATGAGTTAATACTTTATTTTTTTAATCGAGTATTTGCGTCGATGCTTTTAAAACACCGACGTATAAACACGACATATGCGTCGGGTATTTAGGAGCACCGACGCAAATACATGATTATTTTTTTTTAAATATGCGATTTATTTTAATATATTACATAATAATCTAACAGAAAATTAATATTTACTCACACCGAAATTCATTAATACCATACGTTGTAGTGATTAATTTCAAACATGTGAGACATATATATATATATATATATATATATATATATATATATATATATGAAAATATATCATATGCTATACTACTCTATAACATAAACCAATATATATACAATACATTAAAAGGCAAATTAATATTTCTATTTTAATGTAAAAAAAACATGATCATATGTTGTAAGATTATCATTATTGTATTTTATAAGTACTATACTATATTATTATTAACAAATAAATACAAATGTGTTAATACTTTATTTTTTTAATCGGGTATTTGCGTCGGTAATTTTAAAACACTGATGCATAAACACAACATATGCGTCGGGTCTTTTGAAGCACCGACGCATATACTGGGTTATTTTTTTTAATCAGGTATTTGCGTCGGTGCTTTTTAAATACCGATTCATAAACACGATATATGATTCGGGTATTTAGGAGCACCGACGCAAATACATGATTATTTTTTTTTTAAATATACGATTTATTTTAATATTTTACATAATAATCTAACAGAAAATTAATATTTACTTGCATCGAAATTCATTAATACCATATATGATTAATTCAAACATGTGAGATATATATATATGATAATATATCATATGCTATACTACTCTAGAAGATAAACCAATATATATACAATACATTAAAAGGCAAATTAATGTTTCTATTTTAATATAAAAAATACATGATCATATGTGGTAAGATAATCATTGATGTATTATATAAGTAAATAGGCGTTTTTCATCTTTTGGATTTGCAAATAGGCGTTTGAATCGTTGCACTATGGGTAAATACCAAACCGTCTTGCTAGGAGCCCTTTTTTTATCATCCTTAGAAGAATCATTATCCTCCCGCTTGTACCGAGATGCTCCACACTTAGGACATGTGTGTAAATGTTCATTCTCATTTCGAAACAATACACAGTCATTTGGACATGCATGTATCTTCTTCACGTCCATACCTATGGGACACAACATCTTCTTTGCCTCGTATGTGGAAGTGGGAAGCTCGTTATTAACCGGAAGTATTTCTCGTAAAAGTTTTAACAATTCTGTAAAACTTTTGTCACTCCATCCATTCTTGACTTTCAATTTGCACAACTTCAAAGTTATTGACAACCTTGTCAAGTCGTCACTGCACCCGGGATACAAAAGTTTTTTAGAATCGCAGACCAAACTCTCAAATATATCCAGTTGTGGCATCATATGGTCTTGGAGATCTTGTAACATATCTTCCACCCTATCAATGTCCACATCATCTTCGTCATTATCGACTGAATTATTACACTCGGTTGCATAATTCGACATTGAGCTACCAGTCATATCAGTCTCTATTCCCTCGCCATGCCAAATCCACTTCGTATAACCCTTCTTAAAACCCCGACGAAATAAATGTTCACGCACTGTCTGTAACGACCCGAAATTTTTTTTTTTGTTTATTTATAAATAATTTATTTATAAATAATTTATTCATATTATTTTTATCTTTTTTCTTTATATATATATATATATATATTAACGTGTATAGTTAATATATGATATTTATGTTTGGTGACATCCATAATTGTTTGAAGAAGCTTTGCATCCAGACTGGTTAAATCTCATGAAGGACTTAAGAGCCTAAGTATGATGACATCATTGTGTACGTATGTTATTTTGATTAATAAGCTGCTTGTGTGTCATCAAGTGGATTAAACGTATGTGCATATAGGACAGCAGGCTTATTACGATTCTTAGCTTCTAAGAATCATGATGAGCAGCCGTTTTTACCGTCCAGTTTAACCAATCATTTTATTTCAAAACTTAATCTCAGCCTACTATAAATACCTCATTCGGAGGAACATTTCCGTCTCTTTTCTAAAGATTTTTTTTCCCCAAAGTTCTTCTTTAAACCTACCATCTCCGTTTAATTTCAAGTTCTTTCTTTTGGACTATCACTTTCAAACAAGCTTTGATCTCTTTCGTCAACCTAGGAGGTAAGAATCTTAAGTTCTCTTTTGCCTTTCTTTTTGCTTGGTATCCGAGAAGTTTAGCTGTAGGAGCAAGTTTTTTTTTTAAGAAAGAAAAAGAAAGGATTATATTCTTTTGTGTCTAGAAGTGTTGCTCATAGCTTAAACCATGTTGAGAGTTGATTATGGAGTTGTAGTTGAGATCACTACCCTTGGAGAAGTGAGGAAGACGACCCTGTATCTAAGATAGTTTCTAAAGTTAGTCTCCGACTGTGTTGATGTTAGTCTCTGATAACGTCAGCATTAGTCCCTGACTGTGTTGATGTTAGTCTCTGATAACGTCAACATTAGTCCCCGACTATGTTGATGTTAGTCTCTGATGACATCAGCATCAGTCCCTGATGAAATGTTAGTCTCTGATAACGTCAGCATTAGTCCCCGACTGTGTTGATGTTAGTCTTTGATGACGTCAGCATTAGTCCCCGACTGTGTTGATGTTAGACTTTGATGGCGTCAGCATTAGTCCCCGACTGTGTTGATGTTAGTCTCTGATGGTGTCAGCATTTGTCCCCGACTGTGTTGATGTTAGTCTCTAATGACGTCAGCATTAGTCCCCGACTGTGTTGATGTTAGTTTCTGATGATGTCATCCTTAGTCTTCGACAGGCTAAGTTTAGTCCCTGATGACGTCATCCATAGTCTCTAATGAGATATACGTTAGTCTCTGATGATGACGTCACCCTTAGTCTCCGATGAGTTAAGATGACGTCATCAGTCTCTTATGGGTTTAATATTCTCCAATGACGTCATCCATAGTCTCTAATGAGATATATGTTAGTCTCTGATGATGACGTCACCCTTAGTCTCCGATGAGTTAAGATGACGTCATCAGTCTCTTATGGGTTTAATAGTCTCCGATGACGTCATCCTTAGTCTTCGATGAGTAAAGATGATGTCAGCAATCTCTGATGAGTTAAATAGTCTCTGACGAGTGAAATTTTTTCCCGATAGGCAATCTCATGCCCTGATAACCATTTTCTAATATGAGACCTGTTCTTTGCAACAGCAGCCAAGCACCAGCTATAAGACCTGTTCTCTGCTGTAAAATAGAAATTGGAATTTAGTAAAGTAAGGAAATGACTGAAAGTATAAGGAGAGCTGAATAAGAAATAGATGTCTAAGTTGAGTCTCGATTGTTTTTGGGTTATTAGATAAGATATAAGGTTATAAGATAGATCAATTCATGCTGAATTTATTGTATTTTCTGTTGCAGTAGTATTATGTATGATAAATCCTTATTATAAATGTTAAGTTGACATTGATTTAAGCTATGTTTCCTTTATAGATGAATCCACCTACTCCCGGACATGTTGATAAGGGCAAGGCACCTATGATTAAAAGTTCAGAGCAGGAACATATCCTTAGTAGTAATGTTGCTCGATCTTTCAAGCCTGGTAAACACCATATGTTGGATGCCAACCGAGGGAAGGTAGGTGCTTGTTGGCGAGTGACTCCTTGCAAAAGAGTGAATAAACCAACTCAGGTTTTTCAATTTAAAATACCTAGAGATTCTGATAAACATGTTAAGGAGTCTGTAGAACCTGAGGGAACTAAGCAAAACCCAACCAACCCATTTGAGGGGTCAAGTTTCTCAGTTCACATGAAGAATCCTTCCTCACCCCATGATCAAACAGATTCTCCAACCTTGGATACTTCCCAAATAAGAGGTTCCCCTGCTAATAGGCACACATTACCTACGGTGTCAGCCACTCCACACGCTGTTTCTACCCCAGTTACCTTATCAAATGTTGCACCTGCAGTACCACTACCAGAGAATTCAGTACCTTTGCCTTTTCCAAATGGATTCTATTATTACCTTCAACGTAGAATCCGTATGACACAATCAGAGTTGGCAACACGTAATACTATTATGATGTGTCAGTCGATGGCTCATAAAAGAACTAGCAGACTGTTGGACCTTTGGAGGGTATCATTTCAGGATGTATCCTTAGTTCTCACTTAGACCTTGACAGAAGTTGTGATCTCGGTTAGTCATTATTTTAGGCTGCGCCAACCCACTATAGCAGATCGAGATCAGTTGATGTATAACCTTATAGAGAAGGTTGAAGGAGCATGTCGTTTTGCATGCAGAACAATGAGTGAACTTGATTCTCAACCCTTGTATTAAGCTTTAGTAGTAGTCAATGTTGTTATGTTTTTGTTTAATGTTGTAACGAGGAAGCTTTATTGTACAAATTTGCTATAATGTAACTTTTGTTACTTAATATATATATTTTGATGGTTTAATTTGAAATTCTTTCTTTCCTTTATGTATATATGCTATTCTTTAAAATAAAAAAAAGGGAAAAGAACTTTTGATGGTCAGTTTATATTTTCCTTAATTTATAGGAAAATGGCCCCAAGAGGAAGACCTCGAACCCGCCAAGCTACTAACCAAGCTGACCAAGAGAACCCCAATCTAAACAACAATCTAGAAAATAATAATCTAGAGAATCCTGTTACCCTATTGGTAAATATGATTAAGGAAGCCTCCCAGAATAACAATACCAAGCACTTCCACAAGTGCAACCTAGGAGTTGTCCACCTACTTTTAATGGTGATGGAGGTCCCACTGCCGCTCAAATATGGATTAAGGAAATAGAGAAAACTTTTTGTATTACGGGAGTAACTGATGATCTTAAGACGGAATATGCTACATATCTACTGAAAGAAGAAGCTAGTTATTGGTGGGAGAATACTGAACGATTAGAAATGACTAGGAGATTGGCAGTTAGGAATGAACAAGCAGATCCTGAAGTCGAACAAATTGTCACCTGGTCCCAGTTTAAAGAATTTTTCTATAGCCAATATTTTCCAACCAGTGCTGCAGATGAGTTAGAAAAACAATTTTTAGAGTTAAGACAAGGGAGCATGACTGTGAAAGAATACGAGAAGAAGTTTAATGAACTTCAAAGATATGCTCCACATTTGGTAGATACGGAGAGAAGAAAATGGTTTAAATCCATGGTTGCAGGATAAGATTGCTATTCTATGTCTAAACAACTATGTTGAAGTGGTTCAAAGGTCAAAGGTAGTAGAGAAAAGTGGCAAGTTACTGCGGGAATTCAATTGGGAGAAACGCAGGGAAGGACAGAAGAAAGGAAGTTATTTTAGTCACAATCCTAATCAAAGGATGGGAGGACAAGGAAAACCACAAACCAATTCGGTTGTGATGAAACAAGGGGAAGGGAATAGGTATAATGATAATAGAAAAAGAAATTTCAGTGCAGATTTAAACGAGAACAAAAGGAGGATTGTTCTTTGTGGTAAATGTGGAAGGAACCATGAAACTTCCCAGTGTTTAATAGGAACCAATTTGTGTTTCAAATGCCAACGATTTGGGCATACTGCCAGTAATTGTCCAAATTAGGCACCAATGGTTTCCCAACCAAGGTATCCTCCGCAATATTATCCACCACAAGGAATTAGTCGTGCAGCCAAAACTACAAGGAGGTGTTTTATTTGTGGTCGGAAGGCCATATCTCCACTTCATGCCCTCAGAGAAAGAATCAAGGTAAACCCCCTTTAACAGGACCTAATATGGTAACTAGCCGACCTCAAGCTAGGACTTACAACATGACTGCTCAGGATGCCCTAATGTCTAACAACGTGGTTTCAGGTACGATATTGGTTAATTCAATTGAAGTACATGCTTTATTTGATTCTGGTGCAACTAGATCTTTCATATCTGAAAGTCTTCTTAATAATAGAAATTTTACTTCTGAATGTTTAGAAACACCTCTAGAAGTTATAGTAGCTAATCAAGAGGTGTACGTTGTCAAGAGTATACTACCTGATTGTAGTATAAGAATCAGAAAGCATGACTTCCCTGTAAATCTAATACCTTTTCTATTGGGAGAGTTTGATCTAATACTAGGCATGGATTGGCTACATAAATACCAAGCTAGTATAGATTGCAGGAAAAAGAAGGTTTTCCTAAGAACACCCTCAAATAGCAAAGTAGCATTTTATGGGAGTAAGTCTACTAAACCCTCTCATCTTTTTACAGTATTACAAGCTAATAACATGTTACGCAATGGATGCGGAGCATTTTTAGTTCATGTTTATAAAAAGAAGGTAGAAGGATTAAAGATTTCAGATATCCCTGTAGTAAAGGAATTTGGAGATGTATTTCCTGAGGAATTACCAGGTATACCCCCAGATAGACAAGTTGAATTTGGAATTGAGCTAGTACCAGGAACTGCTCCAATTTTGAAAGCCCCTTATAGGATGGCCCCTTTAGAGTTAAAAGAGCTCATGATACAACTACAAGAGTTGTTGGATCAAGGATTCATTAGGCCAAGTGTTTCACCTTGGGGAGCACCTGTTTTATTTGTAAAGAAGAAAGATGGATCGTTGAGGTTATGTATTGATTACCGAGAATTGAACAAGGTGACGGTGAAGAACCGATATCCTTTACCTAGGATTGATGACTTGTTCGACCAACTCAAAAGAGCAAAGTACTTTTCAAAAATTGACTTGAGATCAGGATATCATCAACTAAGGATTAAGACTGAAGATGTCCCTAAGACAGCTTTTAGAACCCATTATGGTCATTATGAATTTGTGGTAGTGCCTTTTGGACTCACTAATGCCCCAGCTATTTTCATGGATTTGATGAACCGAGTTTTCAAACCATATTTGGATAAGTTCATCATTGTGTTCATAGATGACATTCTCATATATTCTAAGACGAGAAAAGAACATGATGAACATTTAAGAATAACATTGGAGACATTGAGACGAGAGAAACTATATGCCAAACTTTCAAAGTGTGAATTTTGGTTAAGGGAGGTGAAATTTTTAGGACATGTGACCAATGAATCTGGAATTTTGGTTGATCCTATTAAAGTTGAAGCCATCGTAAATTGGCCACAACCAAAGACACTTACTAAAGTGCGAAGTTTTCTAGGATTAGCGGGATACAATCGTCGATTCGTTCAAGATTTTTCTAAGATAGCAGTTTCATTAACGAATCTGACAAGGAAAACAGAAAAGTATGTTTGGACTCCAACTTGTGAGAAGAGTTTTCAAGAATTAAAGAAAAGGTTAACTACCGCCCCTGTACTAAGTTTACCTGATAACAAAGGAAATTTTGTGATCTATAGTGATGCCTCGATGAATGGATTAGGAGCTGTACTAATGTAACATGGAAAAGTTATTGCCTATGCATCTCAACAACTTAAGGATTGTGAAAAACGATACCCAACACATGACTTGGAATTGGCCACGATTGTTTTCGCATTAAAGATCTGGAGGCATTATTTGTATGGAGAGAAGTGTGAGATTTACACAGACCGTAAGAGTTTAAAGTACATATTCACCCAAAAGGAACTGAACATGAGGCAAAGACGGTGGTTGGAGCTCATTAAAGACTATGATTGCTCGATCAACTATCATCCTGACAAAGCAAATGTTGTGGTTGATGCTCTAAGTAGATGTGAAAGGTTGAATGTGATAACAATCCAAGAAGAAGTTAGGATGGATTTGGAGAGGTTACAATTAAATGTTATCACAACTCAACAAAAGAAAGAGTTAGAGCAAGAGGTTGGTGTAAAACCAAACTTACTAACTATTATCAAGGAAACTCAAGAAGAATATGTGGAAGATAGGGAAAAGTTGTTAAGGAGAGAAAATGGAAAATGTCGGATCCACGATGACGGATTGATGAGATTTGAGAATAGAATCTGGATTCCGACAAAATTGGAATTAAAAAGAAATCTACTACAGGAAGCCCATAACTCTAAATTTTCGATACATCCAGGTGGAAGCAAGATGTATCAGGATTTGAAACAAAATTTTTGGTGGCCTAATATGAAGAAGGAAATAGCTGAATGGGTAAACACATGTTTTACCTGTCAACAAGTTAAAGCAGAAAATCAAAAGCCTAGTGGTTTGTTGCAATCTTTGGACATCCCAGAATGGAAATGGGAGCATATCACAATGGATTTTGTGATTGGGTTGCCAGTAACTCAAAAGGGATTAAATATAATATGTGTAGTAGTGGACAGATTGACTAAATCTGCGCATTTCCCAGTTTCAACTACTAGAAGCAATACGACAAGCCCATGTCGTCATGCCCAGACACAAGATTTTGCCTTCTATCGAGAAACCACCCGAACTAGAATTGAAGCCACTGCCCTCGCACCTCAAATATGCATTTTTGGGAGCTGGTGAGACACTGCTAGTGATAATTTCGAATGAATTAAGTGAGGAAGAGGAAGAAGGATTGGTCAAGTTCTTAAAGAAAATAAGGAAGCAATGGGGTGGACCATCGCAGACATTAAAGGCATCAGTCCAACGATTTGCATGCATCGAATACTGCTGGAAGATGATTGTAAGCCCAATAGACAACCACAAAGAAGGCTCAATCCTCCAATGATGGAAGTAGTGAAGAAGGAGATTTTAAAGTTGTTGGATGCCGACATGATATATGCAATTTCTGACAGCAAATGGGTGAGCCCAACACAAGTAGTTCCAAAAAAGATTGGAATTACAGTTATGGAAAATGAAAAAGGTGAACTGATTCCAACAAGAGTTCAGAATGGGTGGCGTGTGTGTATTGATTATCGGAAACTTAACGCGGCCACAAGAAAAGATCACTTCCCATTGCCCTTTATCGATCAAATGTTGGAAAGGCTAGCTGGCCGATCCCATTATTGTTGTTTGGATGGGTATTGGGTTTCCACCAAATCCCAGTCACGCCGGAAGATTAAGAAAAGAGGACTTTTACATGCCCCTTTGGCACTTTTGCGTAGAAACACATGCCTTTCGGGTTGTGTAACATGCTGGCTACCTTCTAGAGATGTATGGTAAGTATTTTTTCCTATTATGTAGAGGACATCATTGAGGTATTTATGGATGATTTTACTGTTTATGGTGATTCCTTTATATCTTGTTTAGAAAATTTACGAAAAGTTTTGAAAAGATGCATAGAAACTAACCTTGTATTAAATTATGAGAAATGTCACTTTATGGTTAGTCAAGGTTTGATTTTGGGACATATAGTTTCGGCTAGAGGCATTGAAGTGGACAAAGCTAAGATTGACATTATTAATACATTACCTTACCCCGCGAATGTGCGGGAAGTTCGATCTTTTCTTGGGCATGCAGGTTTTTATCGCAGGTTTATTAAACACTTTGCCAAGATAGCTCATCCAATGAGTTGTCTACTTCGAAAAGAGGTTGCCTTTAAATTTGGTGATGAGTGCAAGAAGGCTTTTGACACTTTGAAGGAGAAACTGGTGACAGCCCCGATTATCAAACCACCAAATTGGGAGCTGCCCTTCAAAATAATGTGTGACGCAACCAACTTTGTAGTTGGCGCAATCCTTGGCCAAAGAATGGGGCGTGATCAACATGTCATCTATTATGCATCCAAGACGTTAGATGAGGCCCAACGAAATTACACCACCACAGAGAAAGAATTATTTGTTGTGGTATTTGCGCTGGAAAAATTTAGATCATACGTCTTGGGCACCAAAGTCATAGTTTATTCGGATCATGATGCCTTGAAACACTTGATGAACAAGAAGGACGCAAAACCAAGGTTGATTCGTTAGGTTTTGCAACTGCGAGAGTTTTAAGTAGAGATAATAGACAAGAAAGGAACTGAGAATCTGGTTGTTGATCATCTCAGAAGAATAACAAATATAACAGATGATGGAAAAGACATTTTTGCAGAATTCCCTAATGAACAGCTGTTTCGAGTCAATACAACATGGCCATGTCGTAACCCCTGGTTCGCTGACCTGGTGAACTTTCTAACAAAAAACGAGTTCCCTGAAGGTTATACTCAAGCCCAGTGACACAAATTGAGGAGTGATGCTAAATACTTCATCAGGGACGACCCATACCTATGGAAAATGTGCTCCGACGAGATCATTCGCAGGTGTGTACCCAAAACGGAAATATCTTCCATACTGCAATTTTGTCATTCTTCAACATGTGGCTGCCACTTTGGTCCACATAGAACAGCTAGAAAGGTGCTTGAATCTGGATTTTATTGGCCTGATTTGTTTAAAGATACAAATGCATTCTGTAAAGCTTGTGATAGATGCCAAATGATTTGTAACCTTAGCCATAGGATTAAGATGCCCCAATCACCTATAATTGTTTGCGAGATCTTTAATATTTGGGGAATAGATTTTATGGGAACATTCCCAACATCTTTTGGTTATCAATATATTTTGTTGGCTATTGATTATGTCTCCAAATGTGTACAAACAAAGGCCACTCGCACCAATGATGCTAAGGCCGTTGTAGACTTCATGAAAGCTAACATTTTCTACAGATTTGGCACACCCAAGGTTGTCATAAGTGATCGAGGGACTTATTTTTGTAACCGAATTATTGAAGCTTTAATAAAAAAGTATGGGGTCGCACATAGGGTTTCAACTGCTTATCACCCTCAAACGAATGGATAAGCGGAGTTATCAAATTGGGAAATTAAGAGCATATAGGAAAAAATGGTGAATCCAACACAGAAGGATTGGAGTTCGCACCTCGATGATGCACTTTGGGCATATAGGACAGCATACAAAATGCCATTGGACATGTCTCCTTACAGAATTGTCTATGGCAAGACATGCCATGCACTTGCCGGTCGAAATTGAACATCGAACTTATTAGGCTGTGAAAACTTGTAACACCAATTTCAACGTGACTAGCCAACACAGGAAACTCTAAATTCAAGAGGTTGAGGAGATTCGCAACCATGCCTACGAGAATGCAATGACCTATAAGGCTAAAGTCAAGGCGTTTCATGATAGTAAGATCATTGCGGAAGAACTCAAGGTAGGGTAAAAGGTACTTCTCTTTAACTCTACTTTGAAATTATTTGGAGGGAAATTGCATTCGAAAGGGAATGGTCCCTATGCTGTAGCACATGTTTTTCCCACTGGTGCTGTTGATATCCAAGACCCAATTACGAAAAAGATTTTCAAAGTTAATGGGTATCGTTTAAAACCTTTTTATGAAGGATTTGCACCACGTTTGGTTGAGGCACAATATGTTCAAACACCTAACTACGACTAAGCATGGTGAAAGTCGGGCACATGACGTTAAACTAATGCACTTCTTGGGAGGCAACCCAACGATTTTATTTACATAACTATATACTATTGATTTAAGTTACCTTTAAAGAATATTTGAGTTTAATAATTTAATAATATTATAATTTAATAATATATAGTATTTCTTTCTTTAAAGTTCTGGTTTAGTTGTTATTTTTCTTTTCATTACCGAATAATCCCAACAAAAATTTGCAGTATACAGGCTTGATTCGCGAAAAGGGCAATACGACATGCCCAATGTCGTACTGCTAAGTCTGGGATATTTCTGTTGTCTTCAACTTGTTATTTCACGCTGACAATTTTCTCTACCAAAAAACATGTGGACAGTCTTTTACAGGTTTAAACCATTTTAATGGAGTTCTAAGGCCAACATGAGTATAAAAGGATAAGTGTGGGGTTTTTGAAGGAAAAAGGAAGGAGCTTGGTGTGCAACAATTTGAATTCCTACCTGTTGAATCCCACTAGGACGAGGCAGCCACCACTGCACCTCTAGTTTCTGAGCAACCATCCTATATATTCTGAATTAGCGCAACGCCAATCTCGTTTGGAGTTTATGATGGAGTTAATGCGTGCTTCGTTACAGCGAATGGAGCATAACATCGCTGCCCTATTTTCCTGTGTTAGGGATCAGCCTCCACCATTTCCACCTTCACCATGACTCGTAACGTACCTCTTACCCTCACTTTTACTTTTATTTTATTTTGTCTTCTTGCACATTGCGGACAATATTTATTCTAAGTGTAGGGTTGGGGGAAACACCTGTGTTTGTTTGTGTTTTTTTTTTATTTTTGATTAGTTGTGATAATATGTGTTTTGTTTTAGAAAAAAAAATATAAAGATGTGTTTCAAGTGCAGATACTTAAATTGTGCAGTTTTCTGTTTTGTTGTCCAGAATAACAATACGACATGCCTATGTCGTATGGCTATTTCTGCGGTTTGTAGGATATTTAATTTCTGTTTTGCATCTTTTATCACTGCATTCTGCATGTTAATTGTTAGGAATTGCACTCTTGAAAATACCCACTGTTTGAATGAAGCAAAACTTTCAGTAGCTAGATAGATTAGAATTTCTGACAACCAAAACTTGTGAAGTGAATTAAAAAGAAACGCATGGTTGTCCAATTTTGATGTGATGTACCACATACGCCAATGATGCTCAATCTAGTTAAAAAAAAAAAAGAGAAAAAAACAATTCTTGAGATGGAGCATAAAATGCACTCAAGAGGAAAAAAAAAAGATAATATATATAGAGCAACCTATCGTTGGCAGACATGTTAGCATTAGTAGAGGCATGTATATTAGATTATTTGGCACTAGTAAATTATGTTCATATGAGGCATGTGATGATTTGGTTCGAATTACTCTCTCAATCTGCAAAATTAATACACCCTGTGTTAGCCCCCGTTACAAGCCTTAATAAAAGTCCTTTTTGATTGGTATCATTAAAGTGGTGGAATATTGACCTTTTGTCAGGTGATGGGAAGACATCTTATAGCTAGATATTGAGCGTAAACACTAACCTAAAAACAAAAAGCGTGCATGAGTGATTTAACCGGTGAGGGGTGTGAATTGAAAACTTTCTAGGGAATGTTATTGGGGGGGGGGGGGGGGGGGGTGTTTGTTTTTGAGAATTTGTTTTATTTTTTTTTTGGAGCAGAAATGTAAGATGGGTGTGAGAAGACAGAGCTTAGAGCTGGCTGTTTGTTTTTCTAATTTGTTTAGATACTTGAGGACAAGCATCATCTTAAGTGTGGGGTTGTTTGATAGTGTGCAATTTGTGTATAGATTTACATGACATTTGCATCCATTTTGTGTGTGTTTTATGTGTTGGTTCTGGTGTTTTTGAGTTACTCTTGTGTGAATGAGTGATTCAGGTGGAGATGGTGAAAACAAGGCAAAAAGGATCAAAAAGAGCAAGGAGAATTGAAGAAGGAAATTGAAGGACGACTAATATACCATATGACATGGGGATGTCGTATCCGGGATAGGACTGGCAGAAACAAAGCAGCAGATTATTCATAATGGATGGGCTGGGCCTTGACTTCAAAGATAGAGACGCGTGAAAGAAGGAAAGATCTGGAACAAAAGACAAAAGAAGAAACCAAATTGGAGAAGGATTCTGGAAGCCAATTAGAATTAGGTGTTTGAACATATTGTGCTTCAACTAAACATGGTGCGAATCCTTCATAAAAAGGTTCTAACCGATACCCATTGCCTCCTTTTTTTTCTTTAAGAACTTGGACCAAGATTTCTTCCTCTTCCTCACTTAATTCATTCGAAATTATCGTTGGCAGTGTCTCATCAGCTCCCAGAAATGCATACTTGAGGTGTGAACGCAGTGGTGTCAATTCCAGTTCAGGTGGTTTCTCGATGGAAGGCAAAATCTTATGTCTGGACATTATGACATGGCCATGTCGTATTGCTTCAAGTGACTGCAGTGTGTTATTCTGCAGCAATGTGTTATTTTGCAGAAATTCTAGTGCATTAAGATCTTGAGTTATTTGAACCAGACTTTCTGGCAGTTGCCATTTCTGCTCCCACTTTGACAGCTTTGAAGGGATAAGGTCCTTGGTTAGTGCAACCTGCAAGGAATCACAGCCACAAAACTCCAAATACTTTTGGGTATTTGGGTCAGAATGTTCAACAAAAAATACAGACGCATAATCAATTTGGTGTTTCATTGTTTTATTGATATTAAATTTAATCAAAGCACCATCAAATTCCATTGTGAGAGTTCCTTCATGAACATCTATTTTTGTGCGTGCTGTTTTTCAAAAAAGGACGTCCTAATAATATCATCTCACCATTGGTTGATGTTCCATTTTCCATATTCAAAACATAAAAATCTGCAGGAAACACTAGATCATTTACTTGAACTAGAACATCTTCCAATACTCCCTCTGGAAAAACACTAGATCTATCTGCCAAAGTCAAAACTACCCCATTTTGTTTCAAAGGACCCATATTTAAAGCTGAATAGATAGATAAAGGCATTAAATTAATTGATGCTCCTAAATCACACATTGCTCTCTCTCTATGCCTATATTACCTATTTTGCATGGGATAGTAAACATACCTGGGTCTCTTTCTTTTGTGGGCAGCTTTCCTCTCAAAACGGCTGATATGTTTTCTCCAATGTGAACTCTCTCATGCACACGCATCTTATTCATGTCAGTACAAAGTTCTTTCAAGAAGTTGCAGTACCTTGGAACATGTTTGATGGCAGTGAGAAGTGAGATATTGATTTCCACCTTTTTGAGAGTTTCAAAAACTTCAGTATCATCAGTAGCTTTCTTTTTCCTTGCCAATCTATGTGGGAATGACATTTTCTCAGGATTAGCTTGTATAATTTCGACTGCTACAACAGATTTTTCTGCTTCTTCAGGTACGACATGCCCACGTCATACTGGTTCTATAGGTGTTGCAGCTTCTAATTCTTTGCCACTGCACAATGTAACAGCACTAACATTGTGGCCTGGGTTGATATCTGGCTGGGAGGGCAGCTTTACTCAATTCTCTACCTTTTTTAGTGCTGTCATCATTTGACTAAACTGATTCTTTAATTCTCCAAACTGCTCATCACGTTTTTCTTGGCTTACCATGAGTTTTTCTTGGCTTACCAGGAGCTTGGCCATCATATCTTTCATGTTGGTGATTTCTTTAGCATAATTCACTCGTGGGGCCTGCTGTGGTGGCTACGGATTGTTGCCATAGCGCCGATTTGGATGATCTCTCCAACCTGGATTATATGAATTTGAAATGGGGTCATATTTCCTTTGAGGTTGTGCATTGTAATTACCCATTGTATTGATAGCTTCATTGTTGGAATCATCCTGCAAAGTTGGGCATGCATCGGTGTTGTGTCCTTGATAACAACAAATACCACAAACTGGGGTCTGTTGAACCCGATTAACAACACTTGTATTTCCAACAATATTTTTTTCCAATAATTCGGCAATTCTATCAAGTTTAGATTCAAGATTGGATGATTTCACCTCATGTATGCCTCTTGTTGGTGCATCAGATTGGCCACTAAACTGTTGAGAATTGGCAGCCATGGCAGAAATAAGATCTCATGCTTCTTGAGGTGTTTTACTCACCAAAGCTCCACCACTAGCAGCATCTATTACTCTCCTTTCAATTGGCAGCAACCCTTCTTAAAAATATTGAATCAATAATTGATCTATTATGCCATGTTGTGGGCAGCTTGCGCAAAGTTTCTTGAACCTCTCCCAATACTCATAGAGTGATTCAACATCTTTTTGTCGGATGCTGCAGATTTCTTGACGCAGATTGGCAGCTCGAGATGTAGGGAAAAATCGCTCCAAGAATAGTCTCTCCATTTCAGGTCATGTGTTGATTGAACCTGAAGGGAGGTAGAACAACCATTCTTTGGCGTTGTCCTCCAGCTAAAAAGGAAAAGCGCGCAATTTGATATGTTCTTCAGTTACTCCGCGCAGACGGAATCCAGAACACGCCACATAAAATTCCTTGAAATGCCGATTTGGATCTTCACTTTGCATCCCATGGACTTTCGGCAGAAGGTGAATCAAGCTGGGTTTCAGTTCGAAACCTTCTTCAACATTTTGGTATTGAATGCACAACGACTGCTGATTCACAGGTTGTGTGAGCATATCCCGTAAAGTTGCAGGAGGTGGATTGGCCATCACGAAAATCTCCTCTTCTTCTTCGTTTGAATAAGATTCAGAAGTGGACAATCTTTCAAAATTTGCAGTAAATTTCTGCATAGCAGCTTTCGCTTGTTTGCGTAGTTTTGTCGCCTTAGTATTTTGCCTTGCGGTTTTCTGGATTTCAGAATCGAACAAAAGTTCACCTGCAGAAGAAGATCTCCGCAACATACAAACACTAAAGAAACGGTTAGATTGAAAATAATAAACCTTACACAAAAATCCCTGGCAGCGGCGCCAAAATTGATATGGTGTCAACTCACCAAAAATAATAGTTCCTATCCTCTTACACTTACGCAGAATAATGGTGAATAGGGTCGATTCAACAGGGATTAATGCGGTTAATTATTTTCTTGGAAAAATGGGTTTGAAATTTATTATGAAAGATATTAAAAATAACAATCAAAACGAAATTTGGAAATTATAAAAATTGCAGAATAATAAAATATGAGAAATATAATGGAGATAAGTCTAGCCAAGGTACTTTTCAATCTAGCCAAATATTTTGATCATCGACACGAAAGATAAATTTTATTCATTCAAATAGTTAAGGGCAAACGCTCTACTTAACCAATCTTTTCTTATTTTAGTTAAGGGCAAACACTCTACTTAACCAATCTTTTCTTATTTTATCGGTAACCCCCGGATACCCTATTAGGATTACTTCTCTAGACCAAACAGACAACCCCCGGACACTCTGATAGGATTAAATCTAATGGCAGCTTTATTAATGAAAAAGACTCCTATCCTAGTTAATAAAATCGGACACCCGTAGATTATTTAAAGATTATTTGATTCCACCAATCTTACCCGAAGCCTTTATCAGTTAAGATCAATTTGTTACTTTGCTAGAACAGTGTCAAACGGTCTTCCTATTTTAATCAGCAGGGTATCATTCAATAAATTACACAACTGGCCACATTGCATAATAAATTAAATAATAACATAAAATGTTTATAGAGCAGAAATCAAATAAATACTTGAACTTGAATAAAACTAATTAAAACAAAAGTCTCACGATGTATTCTTGGCTAAACATCAAAGTACCTTGACTAGAAGGATTTAGTTGGTCATAATACTTGAAGACATAATGCTGAAATAAATAAAAACTGAAAAAAAAAAATATATGTTGTAGAACGTCAGAGAAAGAGAAGGGATGACTGCTGTGTAAAAATAGAGATGGATCAAACTGCTGTAGCCCTAATCTATTTATGTAAACTCTCTTTGTTAGCCTACAAAGAATTCTAATTGTAATTGGTTTCCTAGAAGACCCTTTTCCAATATGGTAACTACTTTAATCTCTATCTCCATGCTTATCTTTTCTTGTCCACGTGTTTCTGACTCTGCAGTGTGGGCCAAATCCGTATGTTTTGAATAAACTGTTGCTCTTGTTTCTGCAGGCCCCGTCCAGGATACGACATGCACATGTCGTATTGTTATTTCCATTTTCTGTCAATTTCCTGCTTTGATTCTTCTCGCTCTTTTCAGTCCATTCTTCCTTGTTTTCATCATTTCCACCTTTTTCACCTATTCTCACAAAAGTAACTTGAAAACACCTCATTAATAAATAAAACACACACAAAATGAATGCAAATATAATGTAAGTCTATACATAAATTGCACACTATCACTCTAACTCTATTTATTTGAATGAATAAAATTTATCTTTCGTGTTGATGATCGAAGTATTTGGCTAGGCTTGTCTCTATTGAATTTTTCATATTTAATTTTTCCCGCAATCTTTATTATTTTCAGTTCTCGTTTTTATTGTTATTTTTAATATCCTCATTATCAATTTCAAAATCTGTTTTCCTAAGCAAATAATTAACCGCACTATTTCCTGTGGATTCGACCATGTTCGCCACTATACTGCATAAGTGTAGGAGAATAAGAATTATTATTTTTGGTGGGTTGACACATTATCAATCTCATACAAAAGATTGGAGGAGGGCATGATACTGACTTTGTGTAGCATGTGTCTACCGCTTGTGTTATTTTCCACACAGATTTATATTGTTAAGCGCTTTTCATCATTATGATCAATTTTGCTTTCCCAAAGACACATAACAATCAAAACACAAAATAAGCGCATATCATATTCAAGATTAAATGATATTAAACAAACCATGAACAATCTACGACTTATCTCTCTTAAGCCATTTTTCCCTAAAGTCTCTTTTTAAAATTTTTGGATTATAAAATTTAGATCTTTACTAAGTTTTAGATCTATGATTTGTTTCGTTTCCTTCTATTTTCTTTTTCAAAATTTAGGTCAGTACTTAAATTTAGTTCACTCGTTTACAATGTACGTAAAAACAAAATGTGATTGTAACCAAAAAAATAAAAAAAAACAAAAGAAACAAACAAAATATGATTAATTAATCGAAGAAAAGACCATTGGAGAATTCATTGCAAAATAACCTCCAAGCTACACTGCCTTTCCAACCTTAAAGTAAGAAAATAAGGTATTAAACCTCAAGATTGGAAAGTAAGTCAACCACAATTCACATTTTGTAACGAAAAATTGAACCTTTGAGCTGGTATTTACGGCACAGTAATTTGACGATATTTATGACAGTATATTGTGTATCGGTAAATTAGTAACGTGAGTATGAGTTTTCTCACTTTTATGTTTGAGGTTGATTTTCTTAAATTAATATATACTTCGAACATCAATTTTACAAGAAATTCATTTTGTAAATATTTTAATCTTTGTTGGGTATCAACATCGTTAACACCTAAAGTATGTAGGATAAGTGGTGTCAAAAACAACTACCTCTCCAAAGTAAAAGTAGTCCATTCGGGCTTGAGCATCAACCCAAACACAATTGCCTAGATGCCCATGTGCATCAATTTGAAAATAAAAAAAAAATGAAGGATTTTGATTTCTCACCTTCATGAAATAATTCATGATAGACTGCCCATCATTCCCAAAAGTTTTTCTTTTGATCTGCTTGATGTAAGTTCTGCATTGATCTTCATCAAATCCAATTCCTGCTGGAAATTGCATTATATTGCTATCAATTTTCTTTTGATATGATATAAAGTAATTAATCCAATTTAAATTATCTCATAGATCAATTCCTTTCTATAGTAAACGAAACATATACATATTTGAAGAAGCTTGTCTATGCACTTAAATTACGCAGAATTATAAAAAAAGTCATTTGAATTTTTAAGTCCAATGTGTATATTAGGAATTATTTTTAGATTGTCTGCCCTTATTTCTTATTAGTTTTGTGCATCTTTTTATTCAACTTACGGCCAATTTATTTATTATAGGAATGGATGGAGATACACAGTCTTCGTAAATATTTAATACTATAGAAGATATAGATTCTATTGGAGGGATACGACGTGATGACTTTGATGAAGATGTTGACTGTCGTGAGGAACGGTTACGTCCTATGAATGATGACGATAATCAAGGTGGTGATATTAATTCTTCACTTCCACCATTTGTACGTATCGCATTCCCTTCAGACCAAGATGCTTTTGATGGGAAAATATCCCAAATTTCAGAATACGGCAAGGAATTAAAGCACAAGCAACAACACCAGAATTTTTACGTGGAAAATCTCCTCAATGCGGAGAGTAAAAACCACGGGACACGAAGTCCACCAAATTGCTCCACTATAATCAAAGAATGTTACACAACAATTCCAGTCACCAACTATGGCAACAGAAAACCCAGTAACAATAATCAATCACCAAATAGCAAGAATACAAGAGAAAAATGATGAGAAACTTCACCAAAACAAAGTCTCTATAAAATAGCTATTACTCACAAACCGGAGCAGAAAACAACGATCCGACCGTTGGATTTGAAGAATCAGATGTCCCGAAGGTGCTTTCCAAATATCAGCTAAATCGGACAAAGTTTGACCGACGATGGAAGCATGTGATGAAGCTGCGCGGCTGGAGGAAAAACAGGGGAGCAGCAGAATGTTTCTGTTGTTTCTTCAGTATACTGCAGCGTAAAACCAAAGAGAAAAGAAAACCCTTCTTATTTTATTTTCTTGTGGGTTCCACCAGCTTTTGCACCCTGAACCTCGAAGAGAGAGAGAAAGAGAAAGGCGTGAAAGCCCAGAAAAACAAGTAAGTTAACGGGGTAAAAACTAGCGATGTGGTCGCCAATTTGCCCCGCCAAAATAGATAAGTTATCGGGGTATTTTCTAGTGACGTAATCGCCAATTTGGTCCGTTAATTCTCAAGTTAGCGGGGAATTTCCTGGCAACGTGTTTGCCAATTTGGCCCGTTAACTCTCAAGTTAGCGGGGTATTTTCTAGCGACGTGTTCGCCAATTTGACCCATTAACTTCTGAAAGTTGACGGGGTATTTTCTAGCGACGTAATTGCCGATTTACCCCGTTAACTTGTTAAGGTGGCGGGGTGAATTTTAATAAAGTATTTTGTCCCCATCGGCTTTGAAAATTGTAAAGAGGAAGCTTACCCCGATAACTCCTGAAGTTAGCGGGGTAAATTCTAGCGGGGTGTAAGGTATTTTGGCCCATCAACATTGGTGGTACCCCAAAGTTGACAGGGAAAGGCACTCCCCGTTAAAAAAAAAAAAAAATTATTTAATCTTTGGTTTCAATAAATAATAACCAAAAATTAGGGGGTAAGTGATATGAGCCAAAAATAATAAGCCTAAATGCAATAAATATAATATAAGTAATAATGAGGCCCGAAAGGGCCACAACAGCTGATGTGTCTACATTCAATGAACCCAAGGTAGGGCAGAAATAAAGATAAGGATTGAGATCCCTTTGAAAACAGAATCCCGATAGGATTTGAAAAGGCAATCCTGATAGGATTTGGAAACCATCCTGATAAGGACTTGGAAGACTAATCCATGTAGGACTCTGATAATTTGGGTGTTTATAAATAGAGGCTAGACAACAGCATATGAGGTAACTAATTCTTTCCATACAGTTTTTGCGTCTTCTTTTGAGCCCTTACTAACACACACACCCGAGGGTCTTCCAAAGGGCTGAAGCCCCACCATTCTTGGAAGATTTTCTTTGCAGGTTAGCAAATGTATTAAATTCACGGTCACATGGAGTCAACAGTTAGGGTATTCCACAACCCTAACCCTAGGTACGTAAATTTGACGTATCATCCCCCTCCCGACTATGTGGAGGTAATCATCATCCTAGCAATTGAACGACAAGTTTCAAACTTCCCCCTTGTTAAAGCTTTTGTCATCATATTGGAACCATTATCATCGGTATGAATTTTCTCAAGTTCAAGAAACTTAGCATCAAGAACATCACGTATCCAATGATATCTCACATCGATATGCTTCGACTTAGCATGAAAGGTTGAATTTTTAGCTAGATGAATCACACTTTAACTGTCACAAAATAACACATACCTCTTTTGAGTAAATCCAAGTTGACGAACAAAACGTTTCATCCAAAGTAGCTCCTTACATGCTTCTGTTGTAGCAATAAACTCAGACTCAGTAGTGGACAACGCCACACATTTTTGCAATCTGGATTGCCAAGCCACTGCACCTCCCGCAAAGGTAATCAAATAACCAGAAGTAGACTTTCTCGAATCAATGTCTCCGGCCATGTTAGAATCTGAGTAACCGACAAGAGTAGGCTTGTCACTTCCAAAACCAAGTTTCAAGTTAGTTGTACCTCGAAGGTATCTCATAATCCACTTTACTGCATCCCAATGCTCTTTTCCCGGATTAGAGAGAAATCTACGGACTAAGCCAACTGCATGAGCTATATCAGGTCTAATACAGACCATTGCATACATCAAACTACCCACAGCTGAAGCATAAGGAACATTGTACATACCTTTCTTTTCTTCAAGAGTAGAAGGACTCTGATTGACACTCAACTTAAAATGCATAGCTAGAGGGGTACTCACCGACTTAGCTTTGTCGATGTTGAACTTTTCGAGAACTTTCTTGATATATGCCTCTTGTGACAACCACAATTTCCTAGCCTTTCTATCACGAGTGATTCTCATGCCTAGAATATGTTTAGTTGCCCCGAGCTCTTTCATTGCAAAAACTTTACTCAACTCTTGTTACAGAATCTCTTCAGGTACACACAATGATCAGAAGAAGTTTTATTGTAGCTTTGCTCCCCCATGAAAGAATCAAATTTTCAGTACCATTGACGTGGGGCCTGCTTTAGGCCATATAAACTCTTCTTCAATTTGCAGACATAATCCTCTTTACCCTTGACTTTGAAGCCCTCTGGTTGCTCCATGTAAATTTCTTCTTCAAGGTCACCATGAAGAAAAGTAGTCTTCACATCTAACTGTTCAACCTCCAAATCAAGAGTAGCTGCTAGACCCAAAACAACTCTAATTGACGACATCTTCACAACTGGGGCAAATATATCATCAAAATCAACTCCTTTCTTCTGGTGGAATCCTTTCACAACAACTCTTGCTTTGTATCGAGGTCTTTTAGCATTATCGTCGTGCTTCTGCTTATATACCCAACGATTCTTCAGAGCCTTCTTGCCTTTAGGCAGCTTCATATGTATGATTATCGTGCAAAGATTTCATTTCATCTTTCATTGCATCCATCCAACACTGCTTGTCATCACTCTCCATAGCTTCTTCTAAACACCCAGGCTCTCCCCCATCAGTCAACAATACATAATCATCAGAAGAGTACCTTGTGGAGGGTTGTCGTTCTCTGGTAGACCTTCTTAACGAAGCTGGCTGAGTTTCAATATCATGCTGATGATCATCATTAACAACCTCGTCATTATCAGCGGGAGTGTTATCATCATTCATGTTGTCAATATCATCAACCTACTGCTCATCTTTATTATGATCTGGAACGAGTGTCTGCGGGGTAGGATCCAAGTCAACAAGCTCATAGGTACTTTGTGGTGTGGTTTTTTGCACTTTCTCTATATCTGCTATTGTCTGATTTTCAACAAATACCACATCCCTGCTTCGTATCAACTTCTTCTCAATAGGATCATACAACCTATAACCAAACTCATCTTGGCCATAGCCCAGAAAAATGCATTGGCGAGTCTTAGAATCCAACTTCGATCTTTCATCTTTCGGTACATGCACATATGCTTTGCGTCCGAACACCCGCAAGTGACCATAAGAAACCTCCTTGCCAAACCCAAATTTATCTGGAACATCACCTTGTAGAGAAACACAAGGAGACAGATTAATAACATGTGCAACTGTATTCAACGCCTCACCCCAAAAGCTTCTTGGTAACTTTGCTTTAGAAAGTAAACAAAGAATCTTCTCGATCAAAGTTTTGTTCATCCGTTCAGCTACGCCATTCAACTGAGGGGTTTTCTTTGGAGTTCTCTGATGTCTAATACCCTGAGACTTGCAATAATCATCAAGTGGCCCAATATATTCACCACCATTATCTGAACGAAGACACTTTAATTTTCTTCCAGATTGTCTCTCAACCAAAGCTTGAAATTGCTTAAAAACACTAAGCACCTGATCTTTGGTCTTAATAGCATAAACCTAAAGTTTTCTTGAATAATCATCAATGAAGGTTACAAAATAAAGTGCACCACCAAGTGAACTTACCTTCAACGGACCACAAACATCAGAATGAACCAAGTCCAACAAACCTGATTTTCTCGAAGGAGGGTGACGCTTGAATGAGACTCTAGTTTGTTTTCCAACCATGCAGTGAGGACACCTTTCGAGCTTCGCACTTTTCACACTTGGAAGCAAGTTTTTTTAATCAAACAGTTCAGCCCCTTCTCACTTATATGGCTAAGACGTCTATGCCACAGCTCTGTTGGGTCATCCTCTGTAACATGAACACTGTCTTTCACAACTGAAGCATGCATCACATATAAACTTGATTGCTTCTTCCCATGAGCAAATACCAGTGAGCCTTTAGTAAGCTTCCATTGTCCCCCTCTAAAAGTGTTACAAAAACCCTCATCATCAAGCTTACCAGCAGAGATCAGATTCAAGCGGATATCTGGAACATGTTGAACATCTTTAAGTAGCAACTTTGAGCCTGTATCAGTTACCAAGCAAACATCTCCAACACCCACAACCTTTGACAAGCCATCATTACCCATCTTTAGCATCCCAAAGTCACCGGGTGTATAAGATGTAAAGAACTCCTTCTTTGAAGTGACATGAAGTGAAGCACCACTATCAACTATCCAACTTGTCTCATGGCTGGTGAAGTTAACAGAATTCTCATCATAGACAATGATGAGATCCTCACAAGTTATTGTAGCTGCACGATCCTCATTATCTTGGCCATTGTTATCTTTCTTCTTATCATGCTTGTTGTTGTTGCCACCCTTATTCTCTCTTCTCCACTTGTAGCAAAATTTCTTGATGTGACCTGTTGTATCACAGTAATGACATTTCATATTTTTATATCGACCTCTGGACTTGCTTCGACTTTTTCCTCTATCATTCGGACCCCTACTCTTAGCTCTCCCTCTGTTTTCAGCAACAAGAGCTTCTTCAGATTGTGAATATATGCCTTGAGATTTCTTTCGCATCTCCTCATTCAACAAACCTATTTTAGCAAAGTCAAGAGTTACTTTGCCATCGGGAGTAGCATTACCAATTGTCATACGGAAAGTATCCCACGAATTTGGCAGAGTACCAAGCAACAAAAGTCCCTGTATTTCATCATCAAACTTGATCTCCATTGTTGAAAGTTGTTGTATCACACTCTCATAATTATTCAAATGATCAGACATAGGACCACCTTCTTTGTATTTCAAGCCCATCAATTGCTTAATCAAGTACAACTTATTGTTTCCAGTTTTACTTGCATAAAGAGATTCGAGTTTGTCCCACAAGATCTTTGCATTTGTTTCATTGTTGATATGGTTCAGCACATTGTCATCTACCCATTGCCGAATATATGCACAAACCTGCTGGTGTTCAAAATTCCATTGTTCATCAGCTTTATCCTTGGGCTTTTCCTTGCTAAACATGGGCAAATGCCAACTTTTAAAATATAACAAGTCTTTCATCTTTCCTTTCCAGAGATGATAGTTAGGGCCATTCAAACTAACCATCCTACTTGTGTTGACACTATGTTCCATAATTCAAAGTAGTTTTCAAACAACCAAGCTCTGATACCAATTGATGG
This sequence comes from Centella asiatica, assembly GCA_014636745.2. Lineage (NCBI taxonomy): Eukaryota > Viridiplantae > Streptophyta > Magnoliopsida > Apiales > Apiaceae > Centella > Centella asiatica. Next base: position 288,549 of record CM025787.1, on the reverse strand, counting down.
GAAAATATCCCAAATTTCAGAATACAGCAAGGAATTAAAGCAAACAAACACAAGCAACAACACCAGAATTTTTACGTGGAAAACCTCCCCAATGCGGAGAGTAAAAACTACGGGACACGAAGTCCACCAAATTGCTCCACTATAATCAAAGAATGTTACACAACAATTCCATTCACCAACTATGGCAACACAAAACCCAGTAACAATAATCAATCACCAAATAGCAAGAATACAAGAGAAAAATGATGAGAAACTTCACCAAAACAAAGTCTCTGTAAAATAGCTATTACTCACAAACCGGAGCTGAAAAGAGCGATCCGACCGTTGGATTTGAAGAACCAAATGTCCCGAAGGTGCTGTCCAAATATCAGCTAAATCGGACAAAGTTTGACTGACGATCGAAGCATGTGATGAAGTTGCACGGCTGGAGGAAAAACAGGGGAGCAGCAGAATGTTTCTGTTGTTTTTAAAGAGAAAAGAAAACCCTTCTTATTTTATTTTCTTGTGGGTCCCACCAGCTTTTTATTTATTTTTATTTTATTCCACATAGGAAGGGATTTTCAACCCAACAGCTTTTCAATTTTATAATGAATTTTCGTTAAAAGAAGGGTCAAGAGTTTGCAATTTTTCTTCTTATAGATAGAGAAATAGTTGATGTTATATTGAGAAAGACTTTTGTTTGCTACAAATAAGGTTTTAAAATAAGTGATAAGAGGACTAACGATAGACAAATTAAACGTCGTCGAGATGAAAGGCAAGGTTATAAAGCACGTATGGTAATTGGGAGAAACAAAGGAGTCAGGACAGTGAAAGCATTTGATTATAATAATAACCGTGTATTGATCAAGACTCCAAAAAAAAAAAAAGAAAAAAAATTACAATTGCATAATAAGGTAAATAAAGAAACGAGTTGTAAAAAATTGATGGATCAATTTCATGGTTGTGGTGTTGGACCATCTAGAATTTCCCGTCTTGTTAATGCCACAAGTGGTAACAACTAAACTGTAGTCACCCCAAAACAATGTTACTCCCACTTGAGAGTCCAAAAAAAGAATAACATTGGTAAGGACTGCATGGTCATGGTTCAAAAATTTTTAGAGGTGAAGGCTAAAGAAGAAACTATTGTAAGGTTGTTCAAGACATGGTTAAAGTGCATGTGGGATAAATTTCCAGCTGCAATCATAACTGATCAGGATCTAGCAATTTGTAATGCAGTTGCGAAGGTCTTCCCACACACTCGACATGGATTTTGTACTTGGCACCTTAGACTTCATGAAGGTGAGCATATTCGTTCTCCATGATGTGCTTATAAACTGAAATTTAATGAAAATTATAAAAGATGGTCTAAAACAATTGAGGAGTCAGAGGAGAATTGGGTTACATTAAATAGCAAATACAGGACTTCTTATGAAGAACCATTGACAGAAGCAAAAGAATGAAATCAAGTCTTGGAGATGGCTAGATAATATGTACAAACAACGACATTATTGGGTGAACATGTATGTGTGTGTTACCTTTTTGGTATGTACCAAGTTTTCAAATTGTTACAGTTTATTGTTTTTAGGAAAAAATGCCTTCATTTTTTTTATATCTAAAGAAAACGTGTTATGATTTTAGGCATGAAATGTAGCCAAAGGAGAGGTACTCATATTTTGATGGATATGTAAATAGTACCATTGTTTTACCTCAATTTGTCGATGATTATGAAAAAGTTGTTTAATTACAACGTCATAAAAACGACGACAAAGACTTGATAACAATGACAACTCAACCAAATCTTTTAGAATTTCATACTTTGAAAGCTAATGCAGGCAGATTATATAAAAGAAATATATTCAATTTATTTACAGAGGAGTTCAAACAAGTTTTTCATTGTTGACATAAGACATTGTGTTAAGAATTATAACATTTGATGATGATGTATGATAGTTAGAATTGTTAAATTTGAAATTGTAATAGAAACTGCTCATGTGTTATATAAACATTAGCAGATAAACTGCAGCTAGTTTTATTCAAATATTATCCTTGAACAGTATAAACTATTCATTAGTGGATAATAGACAAACCAGTGATTTATCCTTCGACCGTGTAACATATACATGTGAGGACCCAAAATTTTGAAATAGGAATAAAGTGTTAATAGGATTTATTCCTATGGGTTATGAATATTAATGTATAAGTTTTATGTCAATATGATGTCCAAAATTCAATGATTTCAACTCCTTTGTAAAACCATCAATGGGATATAAATATATTAATCTCAAATCTTTTAAAGATTAATTTAATCAAGCATGAACAAGGAAATAAGTGTACTTAGTAATTGCAACGGGAGGCTGCATGTGTGGCAACAACTACTTGTTTAAACTCAAGTAGTACCCGTTAACCAAGGTTATTATCCAGCCATGCTTGTAAAGATATTGATTAAGGAAAACTCACCGCAAAGGAGAACTGTAGTGTATATTTTTGACCAAGGACTGACATGTGCTAGTGATATAATTGTATAATTTCAGAGCGTGCACGTGACCCGTCTATTGTAAGTCATCTCCAACAGTACACTAGATTGTTGGCTATGATAGATGACTGACTGACTTTTAACAGCCGTAACACCGCCTTTTCTCACCAATCACTTCTTTCTTAAACTTGTTACAGCCTTTTTCCAGCCAACGTGTGAGAACCCAAAAATTGTAAATGTATTTTGTGATAAGAAATAATTCATTTTGTGTTAAATTTTATTTTGTGTTATTATTATTATTTTTTTTGCATGGAGGTTAGTCTTTTTAGATATGAATGATGAATTCATATCTACAATGAAAATTTTATGTTGATGTGATATCCATGATTATGAGGTTAAGCTCCTTAAAAGGTATTAAAAAGGGGATTAGCAAATCCCATATAAGATTTTATTAATCAGTTTGGAAGAGGATGAGAGGATTACGTAGTTTTGTAATTACGTGTTTGATTAGAGGCTGTTTAGGTGGCAAAGCTTTGGTGCATGTAAGACAGCAGTTGTTTGCTGTCAAGAGGTTATGATGAACGGCCGTTTTAACACCCAAACTAACCAATCATCTTATCTCAAAGCTTAATCTTAGCCTACTGCTCTTGAACTCTTTAAATACCTCATCCGAAATGAAATTCTAATTTTTTTACCAAAATTTCTCTCTTAGAATTCCTTTTTAAACCTACCATATCCATAAATTTCTAGTTCTTTCTCTCGAGCAATTGTTTTCCTGAAACAAACAAGTTGTAAATATTTTCCTTCAAGACCAAGAGGTAATAATCTTATGCTCTTTTATGTTCTTCTTTCCTTGCATAGCATCCAAGAGTATTAGCTGTGTGTGCTAAGTCTTTAAGAAAGAAAAAGAAAGTTTTGAAAAATTATACTCTTTTATGTTTATAAAAAGAAGTTTTACACACAGCATAAAGGACGATGATTATGCATCTTAGGATTGAGATTTCTTCATTTTTGGGCATCACTCTTGTTATGTTAGGTTTTCCATCATAGTAGAAATAAGTTCAATATTAATCTCTGATGAGATAATAGTAGTCTCTGATGAGATGTTGCTAGTCTCTGATGAGATAATAGTAGTTTCTGATGAGATGTTGTTAGTCTCTGATGAGATGTTGTTAGTGTCTGATGAGATATTCTTAGTCTCCGATGAGATATTCTTAGTCTCCGATGCTTTAAAAGTCTTAGTCTTCGATGACGTCAGCCTTAGTCTCCGATGAGTTAAGATGACGTCATCAGTCTCTAATGAGTTATTTAGTCTCAAATGACGTCAGCCTTAGTCTCTGATGAGTTAAGATGACGTCATCAGTCTCTGATGAGTTATTTAGTCTCGGAAGACGTCACCCTTAGTCTCCGATGGGTTAAATTAGTCCCTGATGACATCAAACTTAAAACTTTCAAGGGTTAAGGACATCACATGTATATTTTCCTCCTTATCTTTATCAAGGTATTAATTTCTCATATTAAATTGTATAGAATAATCCATTCACGAGTAATCTGAAGTTGAGTTTATTTTGCTAAGGACTGATGCAAGTATATCTATATTCAATCTGATGTTTATTCAAGTTAACGCATGATCATTTGATTCGATATGCGAGCAAGGCTGCAATTCATATATTTCAATTGTTTTATTAATTGAGAATGCTATGCTTTAAATTTCGCTAGCATGATATGATTGAAGGTACATGGATATAACTAAACTTTGATGTATCAATTATTCTTAAATGATTATATCCGTGTAAGTACATGAAATGAGGTGTCTCGTAAAAGGGGCTAAGCCACATGGTTAGCTAGAGGAAAGGGAAGGTACTGATTTGTTCTTTTACCTGACCTAGAGGAATGATATGTGACTACGTATGTTCACACAATGAGAGATCATACGGGCACAGTTAGGCCAGCTGTATACCGTATGGTGAGCAGATCCAACGGGTTTAGCCCCCGATGGATATTCTACTTCAAGGAAGTTATACATTGTCTTAAGAAGGATTACACAATTGTTTATCATCAGTAATCCTCAAGATTCTTCAGGGATTTCTGAGGCATTACCATTGCTCCACTGAGCCTCATAAACAAAACTGAACTCCCATTAATATACCAGTTGAACTTAATATTTTGCAGAATATGGTATAAAAGCTGAACCCTCTAATAAGGGGAAAGCAAGGATGTATGGCTGCTAGGTCTTGTTGACCCTTTGGGTGGCCACTAAGGAAAGGAAGGAAATGAGGAAGGAAGATGATAAAGTTAAATTATATATAGACTAAAAGCTGAGAATAGTTTAGCTTCCGCTGATGGTGTAATATTTTGGATTATAATAACACACTGTTATCTCTCCTTAAATATTATTAAATTCCATAAATGAATGAAATGTAGTTTTATTTCCCTTTGACAGAAGCCTAATTTGGTAAGGGTTTTGGGGCCGTCACACAACGGCTGAAATCAAATCTCAAACAATCCAACAACTCTTGTTGTTCAGCAAGTGATATATATATATATCGTGTTGGTACAACTCTAGCCCCACTTTCATAAATTTCTATATAGTATAGCACCAAATCCAGGTTCACTTTCAAAGCAACTGTCCTCTTTGGAAGAACAACTCAAGCTTTTATCTTCTTCTTTGCAGCCAAGGAGGTAAGAACATTACATTAAAGTCTTGCTCTATTTCTTGCACTTTTCGTTCTGTTATGCATGCCACGTTTAATACCTTGTTCATTAATTTCCAAAAGTATGACTTAATGCATGTTTTTAGCATCTAGTATTAATGCCTTTTATTTCAAAAGCTACCCAAGAGGAGAGGAAGACTTGTTGACAACCACCTGGTAGACAAACCTTTAACTACCAAACATTTCTTTTTATTAGTAGTTACAACACCATACTAGAGCCTTTCTCAACCTAAGTTTTGAAGCCTAAACTGTGTCTACAAAAGCTAGTAGACCCCAAGAGATATTATGTATCACCGAGAGGATGATGAAAGTTGACCTAAGTATGGTTATGGTTGAGAACATCACCCATGGAGGAATGAGGAAGACACCACTGTATCTGAGACAAGTCCTAATTTAGTCTTTGACGGTTTGGAGTTAGTCCCTGACCGTATAAAATAGTCCCTAGGAGATTCCAAGTTAGTCTCTGACAGTGTATATGATAGTCTTTGATGAGATATATGTTAGTCTCTGATGAGATATATGTTAGTCTCTGACGAGACAGTTTTTCTTAGTCTCCAATGAAAAAATTTCTTAGTCTCCAATGAAGGAATTTTTTAGTCTCTGATGAAGGAATTTCTTAGTCTCCGATAAAGGAATTTCTTAGTCTCCGATTAAAGAATTTCTTAGTCTCCGATTAAAGAATTTTTTAGTCTCTGATGGAGGAAATTTTCCTTTAGTCTCTGATGCGCAGTTTGCATTGAAAATATAAAATATTATTTTCTTAAATTATTTTAAGATGTTAATTATTTATTAAAGTCTTAAAGGTTCAGAATGTCATTTGTGACATTTAAAAGTTCGCGGACATCACCGACATCACATTTGTACATACTCACATTTATATTCAAGCTTAGATTCTCCTGCTGAGTAAACATATGTATGTTTTTCAGAAGTTTTTCACCCAACAAGTGAATTAGATTTAGCTCAGCTAAGGACCAAGACAAGTATATTTTCACTCTTGTGCTTATTTCAATTAAGTGCATGATCAATTGATTCAACGTGCGCACAAGGTTATGACTTATATTTCTTGATTTCTTTGTGAATCAATATGTTATGCTTTAATTTTCGTTAGCATCATATGAATGAAAGTGCATGGATATAACTGAGCTTTGATTTTTATCAATTATTTTTCAATCTTATATATGTGTTAATTAATGAGAATGTTATGTCTCTTAAATGTGACATGAGACTACTATGTTAAACTCTAATGTTCCACTTGGGCATTGAACAAGTGCTTATGTTAGTCTTAAGAGGAACGATGTCGTATGTAGTTTGCGAGAACCTCCTTTAAGCTAAATAAGAAATGCAAGATGGTTAGGTGAGGATTGAAGAGTTTGAACCCTCAAAATCAAAGTTATTTATCTAAAGTGCTAGAGGTTTTGACAATTGAATCTGTCGTACCTCACAAATAGTTTGAACCCTTGTTGTGCTTCAAATCCACCATACAGGATTATATGTTTGCTAAGTAAATCGCTCATCCTTGCTATTGTTAAATGTTTTATAGGTGATAAAGTAATGGAAAGATATACAGGCTTAAGGTTATGATGAGTTAACTGTGGGTAGTGATGAGGTGAAGCAGAGGATTAAAGATGTAAGAGCACAATTGAAGTGTTAAGTCTGTAAGACGTACGGGTCATAACTTCATGTAAGGTTGATGATTAAAGTTGTTGTAACAGCTTAGTTTCCGCTGCAAGATTTGTACTCTGAATTTTTATAAGGACGTACTATCAATCACTTTAGTACATTAGTGTTGAATGGATGTGTTGTTTATCGTTTTCCTTCTTTTGACGGCGCCCGAAGTTCGGTAAGGAATTTTTGGGGTCATCACAGTACATCAGTGAATATTCAAAAGATAAATCCTAAAACAACCAGTCAAATGATGATTCTATTCCTTAGTGGATAAAGTATTCATCAGAGGATATTCTGCAGTATAGGATAATATGGCTACTGGAGGATGTTCTGGATAAACATGGTCATCGCAAGATAAATTTCTTCATTAACAAATAAATGACCATCAAAAGATAAAATTTTTCATCAGTAGATAAAATAGCCATCAACAGATACAAAGTTATCAGTAGATATTGAAAATGACATATGACTGACTCAAATGCAGTAGAGTCCTAAGTCGATTATGGTTCTAAAGTTAAAAAGGAAGCTAGTTCAATACAGAGAGATTACGTAATAGAGACGTTCCGTAATTGAGAGATGATATAACTGAGAGAATACGTAACAGAGACGTTATGTGATAGAGTTATTACAATTACCGAAGACAGACAGAGATATTTTTTAAAAAGTAATAACGTAGCAAAAATATTAGATTTTTGAGTAGCATGGTTTTTTAAATTATTTTCTAGGCTACAGTTGTTCATGATTGAACAGATTTCACAAGGTAGTTGTAAGAAACCACATTGTAATTTCATATTCAAGATGAATAAAAATCATTCTTTATTGATTAATATAATTTCTCTTTTATTAATTCCGCATTTAATTTACAAATTATATATGAGATGTTTACATTAGGCGATGAATCTAAGAATTATATATGTTCAACCCTATTGGTGAGTAGACAATGAAGATTATGCATCTGAAATTGGTAAAATTGGTAACGTAAAGATGTCACTATTAGTGAGGGGGAAGTATTTCTTATGGAAAAAAAGGATGTATATGCATCCGAAATCCTTAAATAAGGAATAGTTTTCTTCTATTAGCTGGGACTCTTTCCTTACTTGGAGAGTAAAATCATATCTTCGAATAAGTATTTCGGCTGTAACTAACTCAGTCGGAAATAAGATATTTTTGACAAAATTCTGTTGGAAGTATAAAATTCACTGGCCCCAAAACTTCCTGGTATGAGTAATATATATTGTCATTGAAATATATTTATTTGCGACAAAATATTCAATTAGAAATAAGCCGTTTTGAAATATATAATATTTAATTATTTTCATGGAAAATAAATTGATTAATATAATATTCAATTTATGTTTTTCAGCTTATTTAAAGTTTATATATTATATTAATGATACGTAGCTTTTCATTTCACGACCATTATGCATTTGAGAGTCATATTTCTCCGAGAGTGGGTGTTATGGTTATAAAAGAGTACGTGACAAATTTGTACGCGGACTGGTATAACGAGATGAAGCGGATGGTAGAGAAGTGGGTTCAACGTAATCGAGGGACATCTAGTTGCAATCATCAGCCTAGTATTATCAATTGGGATGCATGGAACACAATGTACGATAGATGGAAGACAGACGCATTTAAGATCAATATCAGAAGGCAAAGGAAAATATAAGTCAATTGAGAAGAAGGCAGTATATCAATTACCATATTTTGAATAGTAAATATTTAGTGATGGTTTTATGTTATTGGATATTTTACACAACTTATAATTTTATATGTACGATATCAGGCCTTGACTGCGAAGCTTGGCCGACCACCTACATTGATTGAGCTATGCGATGAGACTCACATGCTCAAGAACTCTGATGAGGTTACCGAGGCTGCTCGAGTTGCACGAGTAATATATACTTGTTGTAAGATTCTTGTAATAAGTAGTTTAAAATTTATATTTTGTATATAATATTAATAAAATTTAGAAACATGATCACTTTGAGACTATTATTCATGCTTATGTAACCAAATTGGCAGCTAAGAGGGGGATAGAGATGGTAGATACCACAGTGCCATCAGAGCTCGAGTTGTCATCTACCCACTCGTGCTCGTCTTCATTAGCTTGCACAAGACATTGCAGCAGGAGCCACAACAGATAATGTTGCTATATTGCAGAAACAATTTGAGGTTATCCGTCAAGAGGCGATTTGATTGGTGAGCACTTTACTTGCAGACGCTTTGGCCCCACTGTTGGACAGGACGATATGATATTTACTTTGCCAATTTAATGTGTATTGTAGTTTTTATTGTATATAATTGTTAGTTTATTTAATTATATACATATTGTATATATACTACTGCTAACTTTTACTATAACATTTTTAACTTTTTTTCTTGATTTGTAAAAACATGGAGGAGAGCAACAATCTCAGGATTTGCGCGAGGATCGGCGCAAGGATGATGGCGAGGATTTCCACTTGCTGAGGCATCAGCATCGACGAGTTGAGTCTTTATCCGGTTCTGTTAGTCGTCATACCGGAGGTTCTGCTACTAGCCGTAGATATCAGACTCGTACTTTGGTTATTATATTATGTGAATAGTTTGTCGGTGGTACTTGGATGTAAGTTGGTAGTACGTGACACAAGAACTTAGAGGACGATTATGGATGATGTTATTAAGGATGTACAGGCGCATATTAGTATGGACATATGGGCGCATGTCTTCTAAACCATATTTCCGATGAAATACATGCCTGTATTTTGTCTAGTCAACATTAGGAGTTGTATGCCAGAAAAATTAAGAACAATAAGTTGTATTTGTTGAAACAGATGTTGGTTTTGAGATACTAAGATGGAACTCCACTTATGGTTGATTTGAACAATTTTTATGGATTGATTAATCAGTTGGCCACTATGGGTATCAAATTTTATCATGAGGTTTTGGCTTTGTGGTTACTCATTTCCGTGCCGGATTCTTGGATGACACTCCGAATATCTTTGTCTAATTGAGTCTCTGATGGTAAGATTTCCATGGTCGCAAAGAGACAAGAGACTAGTCAAGGTCGGGGTAAAAGCCTTAGTCGTTGAAGACAAGAGAGAAGTCAAAGTCGAGGTAAGAGTGAGTCGAAACAAATCTATCAAAATTGCAAATGTGCAGTGTCATTACTACCGTCATAAGGGACATATCAAAAAGTATTTCCGTATGTTGGAAATGAAGAATCAAAATGGAAATAACAAGAAAAATAATGATGTGAAAAGCAAGGTGAAGAAAAATGACGAGAGTGGTGATGATGACCAGATTGCTCCTGTTTCGTATGAGTACGTACTTGTTCTCGAAGGTGATGCATTTAATCTTAAATGTCAAAAGACTAGTTGAATGGTTGACATTGGTGCTACTATTTATGCTACATATCACAAGGAAATTATTCATCTTACACATCCGGTGACAAGGGGAAAAAGCAGACGGATAAAAGAAGAGAGAGAGATGTTGAGATGGGTGCATTAGAGGAGGATGGTCTAATGTGGAGTGAGTAGACTTAACTGAAAATATGGAAAAAGTTGAAAACTGAAGCGAAATAGTGTCATTGGCCCTATTATTTGCACATGTTTTAAGAAAATAAATTTGAAAGGGTAACTCATTAAAATAGAAGCTCAATTTAGTTTTATTTTCATTAACTAGTCAAGTGATTAAAATATATTCCAACCATGTAAAATTTCTAGCATCCGTCGCTAAACTACGGTTAACTTTTTATTTTAACCAATAGAAAAGTAAAAAAAGAAAGATACTGAAATATAACGACTATTCCAGAGAAAAATGATGAAATATCTAACTATCAATGAAAGAATACAATGCTCCCAAAGAAATATTAAACAAAACAACTGGCTTCAAGAATCTGTTGCACCACTTGGTTGAAAGCTAGTAGTTAGCTATATTGCATTTCTATCATATTATGCAAACACTTTTCCTTTATTTATAGACTGATTTCTCAATCACCAGAAATGGTACAGCGCTAGGCATTAATCCTGCAAAATTTGGTAACTCGGAAGAATATAAAGAAAAAAAAAACTTAATCAGAATGATTTTGTGGAAATGGAACCTGAAATACATACGACCTTTCGATGTAAAAGAACAAATTCTGATCTAAAACTTTTTATTATGTAAAACATGAATCAGATTTTGATGTACATACGTTATAATTGGTACCCTTCAAAGTTGTTTCGAGTTTTGATTTGATCTTCTCAAGTGTAGCAACAACCATTTCCATTGATATCCTTTGGACAAGTGAAAGATGTGAACAATCTAAGGCTAGTGCAAATATGGAAGACAAACATTGCTTCTTTGCATCTAAATTTTCATCTTCTTCCGATAATAAATTTGTGTCCACAACTTGAAATATCATCGAGCCATGTAAAGCATCAATTATCCAACTCCTCAAGCTTAACTCTTCGGAAAACATTTCATCCGTGGGCTTCTTTCTCGTGAATGTTTCCATCAATAAAATACCGTAACTAAAGACATCGCCTTTTATAGATACAATTCCTTCCATTCCATATTCTATATATCATGATTATTCATTGTCAAATACGAGACAACAACAGTATATTAAAGAACAAAATGAAACAACTACAGGGGGTCAAAAATAGTTATTTTTTCTTTCTGAAAAAGAACAACTATATACTTACATATATATTAGAAACTATGGACATACCTGGTGCCATGTATCCAATAGTTGCCAAGGTACGAGTTTGTGAGAAAAATTCTCCTTCACCCAAAAGTTTGGAAATACCAAAATCACAAACATGTGCAACCATACCTTCATCAAGCAAGACATTGCAGGGCTTCAAATCAGAATGAACTATTGGCGTCGTTTGACCATGATGAAGGTATTCCAAAGCCTTCCCAACATCAATTAGTATGTTCAGTCTTTGAGTAATATCTAGGAAGTAGTTGTCTGAATACAACCACTTCTCTAGGCTCCCATTAGGCATGTATTCTAGGACCAAGGCCATGAAATCAATATTGTTGGTACAACTGCTTATTACGCTGACTAGATTACGGTGGCGAACTCTACGCAGAACTTGGCTCTCAACATTGAAACTTGTGGTTGTTCCTTGTTCTTGCACATTAAAAACCTTGACCGCCACAATCATGCCATTTGAAAGCACTCCTTTATAGACAACTCCATAACTTCCCCTACCAAGTACATTGGATTCGTCAAACGAATCTGTTGCACGCAAAAGTTCATTATGCGACACCCTCCTCCATGAAAGCAAGTATTCTTCATGGATAGGTACAAAATGTTGCCCCTTAAGTAAAACTATAAGTGTGAATACAAGGGCAAAAAATGCTACCGGAGGAAATATGTATTTTAAGAGGATGCTACTTCTCGTCTTAGATCCCTTGTGAGTTTCAGTTTTGCAGGGAGGAAATTGCAACTTGGGATTTGAGCAGCAAAACCCATTATTCCCTATATACGATTCTGCTGTGAAATTCGAGAAATTTCCACCTACAGGAATTTCCCCATACAGTCTATTGAAAGACACATTGAAGTAGTTGAGATTCCTCAGAGCTTCCAAGGACTTGGGGATGACTCCAGACAAATTATTTTGGGACAAATCCAAGGTTTCCAAACTAATCAATTTGCCAAATGTCTGGGGAATAGATCCTTGAAAGCTATTTTGATACAAGAAAAGTTGACTCAACATCTGCACATCTCCAATGGTAGTTGGAATATCTCCAGATAAATGATTTTCTGATAAGTCAATATACGTTACAAATTTGAGATTTGCAATGTCTGGTGGTAGATTTCCCGTCAAGAAATTTGAGGACAAGTCTAAGTACACAAGATTCTTTAGGCTCCCAATGGTAGAAGGTATGGTGGAAGTTAATTCGTTGGAAGATAAATGCAACTCTGTTAGAGATTTAAGTCCTTCGATGCACTGTGGTATGGATCCATTGAGCCTATTATTGTCAAAATCTAAGTTTTCAAGCCTTTCCAATTGACATAAATCTTCACAAAAGGATCCCTGTAGACTATTATCATATAGAGTCAAAACCCCCAGCTGATTTAATCCTCCAATAGTTGTTGGGATGGGTCCAACCAGTTCATTACCTTCCAACCATAGGTATTGTAATCTCTTTAATTTGCCAATTTCGGCGGGAATCGTACCCGTAAGTTTGCATTCTGAAACATCTAACATCTCAAGTGTGGTAGAGAGATTTCCGAGTGAAGAAGGAAGAATTCCTTCTAATGGATTTGATCCAATCTCTAATACACGCAAATGTTTGCAGTTTGCTAGAGAGTAGAAAAGTAGCATTAGGTCTGCTGTTAAGTTATTATTCTGAAGCTCAAGTACATCCAATAGTCGTAAATCACCAAGTGAATTTGGTATAGAGCCGGTGAAGGAATTGTTGTACATCACTAACACAGTAAGCTTAGAAGAATTGGATATAGAGCTTGGTATTCTTCCATTCAGCATATTGTGTTGCCAGCGTATCTCTTCAAGATTGGGAAGCCACATGGTGGGCGGAAGTTGGTCCTTCAACTTATTGAAACTCACGTCTAGAATTTTCAGCGACGACCTATTGAACAATTTTGATGGGATGGGGCCTGCGATGATTGTAGTATATAAAGTATACATTTATTTACATAAGTCAAAGGTCAGACACATCCAATTACCTTTACTACCATATAATTAATAAAAATAACAACAAATTGTAAAAAGGGACTTAATTCAAACTACGAGTACTATCAAATTTTCATCCCATTCTGATATATACAATAAATAGCATAAAAACATGATAAATTTGACTTCGTGTGTTTTCTAGTGATAGTCACCCCATAACATGCATGGTGCTATTTATATTGTACACCATGGAGTTCAAACTCTTTTCTTTCTTTTTTTTTTCCTTTTCCTTTTTATTTTTTAAATTAATTATTTTAATTTTTTGGACTTCCAGATGCTCGCCAAGTCCAGTGGATGCATCATTTTTTCTTACTATTCTTATTCAAGATTGGTTTTGGTATAGGATTGGTGTTGGTTTAAGTTTATTTTGGTGCTCTCAGGATTTTTTAAAATTTTTTTTTTTTTGGGTTTTTTAGGAGTTCAGCATCATAAACTTTTTTGCCTCTGAGCTGGGCACGTGTTCTACTTGGATGGCATGAGGTGGATCTATTAAGGTTCAAGCATCTCAATATGGCTTTATTTTTCTGGTTTTGGGTGTTTTTGAGGTTGCTTTGGTTTTTATTTTATATTTTTTGGTTGGGTTTCTTTTTCATTGGTTAACAGATTTTTGTTTTAGTAAAATGATTTGTTTTGCCCATTTAAAAGAAATTGCATGAATAGTGGCGTGTTTTTGTTTACCCAAACTAAAGTTCGAAAAAGAAAAAAGCTCATTAGAATTTACGGCAAGTTATGTAATTATCATTCAATTATTATTATTATTATTATTATTATTATTATTATTATTATTTTATTCAAACATAATGTACAATAGTTCATAATAAATTAAATAAATAACAATGGAAAAGGAATTATTATATTATAAAAAACTTTAATTTTTATCATTATCAAATTATTAAAATTTTATGATAATATGCTATATAATATGAAATATAAAAATAAGATATTGATACAATACATAATATATAATGCATAACAATTACTCTCTATATTTCACAATAAGTAGCATTTTACTTTTTTGGACGTTTGTTTAAGTGAATTTTTTTATATGTTAACTATTTTATTTAATTTTTAAAAAAATAATATGATTTTTTTAAAAATAAAATACAATATTTAACATATAAAAACATTCACCTATACTTATGTGCAAAAATATAAAACGCCAATTATTATGAAAGAGATAGAGTAATATTATAAAAGTTAGTTATTCTATGAATCGGTGTATATACTAGTTCCAACAAGACTATTTTAGTAATTTTTTATTATAACATTTCATTTCAAATGAAACTTTAAACTACCAAATGTATTAATCAAAATATTTATTGTGATTCCATTTCCATTCTCATTCCAATTCTCAATATATCATAAATGATTCTATAAAGCTAAACATCACATTATATTATTTTGAGATATATAGCATCACGATTTTAATTTGTAAAAATAAAAGAAAATCGATTGTCGAATTTGTATGTAGATTGTATTGTTGTAAATCTACGCTAGACTGTGAAAATTTAGGTACTTGCATATTCTAAAATGTTAGGTACTTGCATATTCTAAAATGCTCTATTAGTCGGTGATGCTTGAAATACTTAAAACAAAGGGGGGGGGGGGGGGGGGGGGTCCTCCAGCTTATTAATTTTATAAATATAGGTTGTTTCCTATTTCATTAATTCATGTGTAGGTAACTATGTGCATATATATATGTGTGTTTGTTTGTGTGTGTGTATGTATTTATGTGTGTACATATATAGGAAGTCAGTACTACTCACCCTCTCACCAACAACATTGAAAAAGGTACTTTTATATCCTACCACGTTCTCTTTAACAAGTAGTTGATCTCAGTTTAATCAATAAGATCAAATTAAAACAAATGTTTATTTTGAAATAGAACTAAATATTACAAATCCAAATGAATAATTTGAACAAATTTAGTCTAAATAAAATTTTGAATATATTATTTTTTGAAGTTTATTGTAAAATTTTAATTTATTTATACTTATATATAAAAAGCCAGAGAGATATTATCCATAAGTGATTAGAGTTGTATTTTTTTAGTTTACTTTTTCTTTTTGTTGAAGGGGATCTTATCTAGAATTGATTAGGAACTTATTTTTCAATTTTTTTTAATGATAAAACGTTGAAAATTGTGTAATGTTACATACTATATTGATCAACTTTTACCAATGGACACATGCACTATTTCCTTGGAATTCAACTGAGTAAATAAACCAAATAATGATTACTATGAACAATATACCAAAAAAATAACAATCCATTTTAAATGCAATAATATGATTACAATAAATATATGATCAACAATATAAACTTACAAAGTTACATGTTTTATTTTATTATAATAATATAAATAAAAAATTTATTTTAAAAAATTTACATTTAGATATGTAAATCTCAATTAAACATACAAAATTAATATCTATTACTATATATTAGTTGACAAACCATATTTTAAAGACAGTATTGACTTTGTTGAGTCAATTATTGATTCAGTCAACTTGGTTATTGTTTCGTTTTCTTATTGTTGTTAAAAGTAATTTTAATTGACCCAAATTCAAATAGTATTTAGTTTGATTTTGAATGGTTTTCTACTTTCATATTTAAAACAAATACTATTTACTTTTAAATTTGAACGGGTTAATAGTTAAAAAAAATTAATACTTTATACATATAATTACATATATAAAAATATTAGAAATAAAAAAAATCTAGAAATCTAGAAACTTATAATTATCTTAATATTACCTAAAAGCCAAAAATGCCATCAAACAAAAAAGACAACTTCAAAAGTAAAAACAATAAAAGGTTTATATGTATGTTCATATACTAAAAGAATTATAACTCAAAAAAATATTAAAACAATATATTTTGTCTTACATAAATTAAAATATATAAAATTTATACATATAAACTACACACATATATAAATATATAATACAAATATTTAAATTTTTTAATATTATTCAAAAGAAAATAATTAAAAAAAATGACTCATCCTATGCACTGGTTTGCACACTAGTATTTTTCTTATCACACAATAACATTAAAATTGACAAAAATATTACCGTATATATTATTTGCACATGTAACATTATTACTGAATCTTTTTAACACATTACAGAAATAATAAATTTTTTTTTATGTTAAGAAATTCTTCTTATTTAGATTTTCTTGAATTTTAAAAAGTTACTAAATTATATCAGAATGGAGGTTGTGGGTTAGAAAGGTATGAGGATACTTTTATCAACCACATACTTACTAAATTTAGAATTGAAACAAATAACTAAGACAAATCCATTTCTTAGTATTAATTAATCTCCAATTATTACTTATTTATCACATAATTTTTATTAAATAAAATAACATATCTAACATGTGCCAAAATAGAGCTTGGGTACTTGTCACATTGGTAAAATTTCATCTTTTTTCTTCGTTAACGTGAGTTCACCCCTCCCCATTGTGATAGTTAGAAAATTCTTTATTGTACCAAAATATACATAAGAATACATGGAAAATATACATAAGAGTACATGGAAGTAGTTGATGACTAGTTTAATCAATGGTCAAGTCTAATCAAATGTTAATTTTCAAGTAGAACTAATAATTACAAATCCTAATAGATAATTAGATCAAATTTGTTATAAACAAAATTTTGAATAACTTAAGCGTATATTTAAGTGTATAAACAAAATTTGTTTTTTAAGCAGATTTGATATAAACAAAATTTAAGTGTATATTTATAGTATATAATTTATTCTTTATCAGGTAATAACTTTGCATCACTATTATAATTTTTTTAATATATTTAAGAAATAATATGTTTCTTACATGTTATAATTTTTAAAATTTCTTAACTTTTTAAGTGTTTAAAATTTACTAAATTGTATCATAATCACTATATTATAAATATTAAAAAATATTGAACCGTGTTTCTAAAGTTTTGTACTAATGGATAAATATTGAAAACTTCAATTTTGTATCATAATCACTATATTTTGATTGTATAAAAATATTATTAAAGAAATAATATATTTTTTATTTTTTAAGTAAATTTTTTAAATTAATAGCTTTTTAATTGTTTAAAATTTACAAAATTGTAACATAATCACTACTATTATAAATATTGAACTGTGTTTTCTAAAGTTTTGTACTAGTGGATAAATATTGAAAATTTTGATTTCGTACATGATGTATTGTTAATTGATTCAAAGTAATACAATCACGTGTTCCTCTCTTGTTTGTTTATTTTTATCTTATTATATATATGCTCCCACCCGAATGAATTTATGACATTGTTTAGATATGATTAGCATTTAATTGGGTTTGTAGATCATACCTTGAAGGTTGTTGCTCCCAAGATATATCTTCTCAAGCATTGTCAAGTTGCCAATCTCACCAGGTATGCCCCCAATAAATTGATTAATAGATAATGATAGTGTCTGGAGTTGATTGCACTTGTATAAATATTTTGATGGAATTCGGCCACTAAGTTGATTGGCAGAGAGAGAGAGCCACTCCAGTTTAGGAAGATGATTGCAGAAATCATCCGGGAGGCTACCAATGAAGTTATTATTTGATAGATCCATACTTGTCATTAAAGACATGTTGAAGATAACAGATGGTATGGGACCTGTAAGTTGCTGGTTACCTCTCAATCGAAACTCATTCAAGTAGGAAAGATTACCAATCTCCTCCGGAATACCTCCGTCCAGAAAATTATAGCTGATGTTCAATGTCTGCAACTTTGTAACATTGCCTATGGAAGTCGGAATGGTGCCCATAAAACTGTTATTGTTGAGGTCCAAGCGTTGAAGTTGTTGCAAGGCCCCAAGCCATAATGGTAGCTCGCCACTGAAGTTATTATATCCCAACTTAATAACTTTTAACCGACGTAAAGCACCCAATTCTTTGGGAAGAGAGTCGTGGAAAGTATTGTTACTAAGATCAAGTGA
The DNA here is from genome assembly GCA_014636745.2 of Centella asiatica. Taxonomy (NCBI): domain Eukaryota; kingdom Viridiplantae; phylum Streptophyta; class Magnoliopsida; order Apiales; family Apiaceae; genus Centella; species Centella asiatica. The sequence continues at coordinate 270,080 of CM025787.1, read as the reverse complement.
AGTGAGGAAGGAGAGATTTCCAATTAATGGAGAAAGGGTTCCATCAAGACCCAAGCTGGTTAGATTTAAGGCCGTGACTCTCCGGTGGCGGATGCCGCAGGAGACACCTATCCAACTGCAGGGAGACGTATTTTTGGACCAATTTGTTGCTAAGATTTTATGAGGGTCGGAGGTGATATGAGATTTAAAATGTAAAAGAGCATATTGATCATCAGCTACACTACTACTACTAGTACTAGTTGAAGAGAGAAGGAAGTTGATGACAAGGCGTATTAGTAGTACTAAAACAAGCGAATGATCAGAATTTCTATCCATGATCACTTGCTAGCTTGTATTTTAATGATGCTATATGCCTCGAAATGTTAAACCATCTCACTCTTATATACAATAGTCGTCTTCAATTGAATGACTAAGACATGTATACTGCCTGTCAAAACTTTACTTATTTTAGTCTACATCTGCAAATGCTAGATTAAGTAAAAATTTCTACGACTTGGAGATTTGTATTCCTCAATCATTGATTAAGCTCTTAATCAATCATTGATTTGTATTTGTAGTACTAAAACAAGCCAATGATGAGAATTTCTAGCCATGATCAATATCTAGCTTTGAATTAATTGTGGTATATGCCTTGAAATGTTAAACCATCTCAATCTTTCATATACTATCAAATTCTGTATATGGAAATCAATAAACCACGGAATAGTCTTCAATTGAACGACTAATTAAAACATTTATTTTTATACCACGGAATAGTCTTCATTTGAATTTATTTGTATTTAGAAAAAATGAGAGAGATAGTAATCCTGAATCATTGATAAGCTCTTAAAGCATTTATATGTGTCTTAACCTACATATCTCGTATTTAATTTTAGGTGCGATTTAGAATATATTAGATACATTATTTATTTTATTAAAAATTATAACATAAAAATATAAGATTTGAAAATTATTATTAAGAAAAATTTTAAATTATTTTAAATATCTAATACATACTAAATTTTACATTAAACTACGTGTCACTATTGTAACTTGGTCATCTTTTTGAGGACTGGGGATGGAGGTAGTAATGATATGACAATTTTTGCACATAATGATTAAATCAGTAATTACGTCATTTTATAACAAAAATAACCAATTGATGTGTATGTAATCTTAAAATTTTCAATAAATTTTGATAGGCTATTAATTGTCATGTTATATGTATTCAACCACTTAAAAGAATAGTTTCACTATTAGATCACTTATAGTTTTTGATTTACTAGCATATTTTAAACCTTATTAACATAAATAAATCACTATCATATATACATATATATATATATATATATATTAAGGGAAAAAGGAGAAAGTCCATATCCATTCATGACTTATCCACCAAGTCTTTTCCGTGTAAACAATTAACAAAATGTGTGGACCACATGTGCAATTTCTTGGCGTTTTTCTTTCTTGAACAGTTGATTTAAATTATACTAAATTTATTGTCCGAGCAAATAGGGATGCATTTTTTGTGTCGTTTTATATAATTTTGTCATAATTTATTTAAAATATGTATTATATTTATAAACTTTTTGATCATTATAACGTAATAACAAAATTAAAATTTATGCTGAAAATAAATGTTCGACCAATAAATAGTTATGAATATTATATATATATATATATATAATATTCCATTCATTACATATATATATATATATAATGAATGGAGGAATAAATATAATTTTATCTCTTAAAAAGATTTTGTAATGCTATATCATTTAATTTTATCACTTAAGTCATGTATTTAAAGCTATGAAATTTGCATTATTTTGAAAATATTACTGCTCTATCATTACTTAAGCTGCTAAAGCTTGACGATTTCGAACATATTGGTTAAATCATCAAATACGTAATTTTATAAAAAAAATAATCAAGTGAACCAAGCTATATATTCCGTTGAATTTTTATATGGATTCACACATATCTTATATTTATCCTCTTCAATGCAATTCTTAGTCTCTAATAAAATATAATGTTGACGTATATTAGAATCTATCATTTGATTGATTAGTATTAAATATATAGCATCATACTACCAAATTTTAACGACAACTTTTAACCAACTAACGAGTATATATCTTTATTTTTCAACAAAATTTGAAAGGCTATTAAGTGTCAAGTTATGTGTTCAATCTCTTGAAAATTAATTTCATTATTAGATCACTGATAGTGTTTCATTTATTAACATATTTTCACAACTATAACGTAACTACACTCTCAATTATGAAATTAGATATACATTTTTTTAGTTATTCTAAAATTATAAATATATTTTATTTTTAAACTATAAAAATTAAAAAGTCACTTAAATGTTATTTCATTATTCCAATATAGCTCATTACTCTAACTAACTTTGCTATTTCCACTGCATACTTAGTGATTTTTACTGTAACTAACACTACAATTACTTTAAATAACATAATAATGAAGATATATTTGAAATATAACAATTATCATTAAAAACAATAATTTTAAAAATGTATCTTTAATTTTAGAATGGATACCCCAATCATATGTACTCCGTATATAATTATGGGAAAATGGAGAAAGCTCACATCCATCTTGAGTTATTCACTAATGTTGCTTTTGGTTTTATGAAAAGACAAAATATACATATACAAATGAAATAATTTTTATACTATTGACAATCATTTATGTGTAAAGTAAATTTATTGCTTCATTCCTTTCTTTTAATATATATCTGGTTTAGCTTTAGTAACTAAAATAAGTTTTGTTTTAATTGACTGACCAAATTAAAAATGAGGCGCAAGTACAGTGATTAAATACTAATTTTTCCTTTTGATAATTTTATCACTCTTGAATTCTATGTAAATTTACAAAATTTGTTGACAAGTTCCAACTTGGCTTCTCTAGATCATCCTTTTACATCAATTTCCCTCGGTGCAGTTTATAATTTAAATATAATTTATTTACATAATTAAAAATGTACGGATAGATAAAATATAAAAAAAAATATGAAGATAAATAGGAACGGTATTGGATGACTCAATCACGATTACAACAACTAATGGAATTTATCCTTTCCGATGTATTTCTTACTCTCTACTAAAATGTAGTATTCACATTCATTATTGACTTATTCGCTAAGTATTCTCCACGCCAAATAGATTATTGAACAAAAAATAATCGATACTTCCCCATAAATCACGTTCAAATCAACCACCATGTAGAGACTTGAAGTTTGGTCAAGCACTCCCTTTAGTTAACTTTTATATATATTTTGATTTTGTTATTTAGCGGGTTAGTCCTAATTTTTCTATAATTACGACAAAAAATTTGCCTAATAAACAGAGTAATATAAATTTTCATAAGAAAAAAAAAACATTTAATATATTAAAAATAAACAAGAGACGTGTTTTGATCTACAGCGACTTAGCATTCCATTTGTTTTGAATTATTTCATTTCCATTAAGATTTTATGGAAAACCTGAATTGAAAGACGTGTTAAATTCTTGTATTTTACAGTCAGAATGTGTTAAGTCATAATTTATTCATATTTTTCATTGTCATTTTCATGTTCTTAAATATTCTTTATACTTATTTTCTGTGTTTTAAGTGTTATTTATACTTATTTTGTGTGTTTTGTGTGTTGAATATGACATAAGGCATGGGCATGCTCTGTGTTGAATATGACATAAGGCGTGGACACACGCTCTGTAGGAAGTCATAAGTTCTTCCCTGAAAGCTTTTGTATGAGATTTTAAGTCAAACTAGGAAATTTATGATTTATTGTAATGTTTAAAGTGATGAACTCTTAACTAAGTTTTTATTGGAATAAAATCTTATTTTATCATATTTATAATGGAAAAAGTATTTTAGATTTATTTTCCAAGTAAGGAAGGAATCCTATATTAGATCAATTTCTTTCTTATTTAAGGAGATAATTCTACAACCCTAAAAAGCTCTTGACATTGAGTTTTTCACCATTCTATTCTCTATTGTATGTATTCATCATCTACTATGTGCGTTTAAGTCTCTTTGTAGTCGAAAGATATTCAAGATTTTGATTCGCCATCAATTGTGAGATCTAATTTATTTTATCTATTCTATTATTTTTAGGTATTTGCAATTTTTCTGTTTTTGAAGTTTATTATTATTTTGATTAATTGGGTAGGTGCACAACTATTTAATTGTCAAAATAATATATCTCTTTTTACAATTTCAAATCTGTAATTGTTTGATAGTTCTAATATTTGAAATAATTAACAACGTTGGTTATGATCAAATTTCTGATTGTTGTTATGGGATTTTGTAATCTAGTAAAATGAATTGAACGTTTAGATTTTGATGATTAGAATTGGGTCTCTCTAATTCTTAATATTATTGGTGAATTAAATCATATGATCGTATATATGGTTGTTCATGTTGGAGTGTATGCCCTAGTGGCCAATTATGTAATGATTGTAACACTATATCTATGTTATGTTTTGGTTAAATGATAATTTCTTTTATTATGTTTTATTTACTGCGTTATATAAATGTTAATATAATAAATGTCCTTAGAAGAATGATATTAATTATATGGATTCAATGTGACTTGAGTATGAGATCATATATTTATGTCATATATATCATTATTCTTAAATGTCCCTATTCGAGTATTATTGTTAGTGGGACAACAATAATACATTGAGACTAGTATGTGGATTGACTGATGGCCACATCTCATTGGTCATAAATATATAGGACATATATTAAGTTGATGCATAGGTACATGTTAGAGAACAGTGTACTGGACAGACCCACCATGAGAATTCTACATGGAGTATTATACTATGTGTCATAAGTAATTCTCACAGTGACAATGATGTAATGGTCTTTCGACCTGAAGTCATGACATTTATACATAAGGAATTATGTGTTTTGACATTGCTAAAAGTCACCTTTAACCGGGTGGACGATAAAGATGATTGTTGGATGCATTATTAGTTATGTGAGAAATGGGAATGATGTAGATGGAATTTAACCCTCCTATAAATTAGGGGTGATATCTATAGGCCTCTTGATTGAATGAGACTATGAAATGCATGGCCATGCTCAAATAGAGATTTGTTTCATATAGTTTACTCATTGATCAAGAAAACTGAGATAAAATTGTGAAGAGGATGACACATCCATGCCTTGAATTTAATCTTAGATATCAAGTTTAAAAGGATTAAATTACATTGAGACATTCGTCACGAAAAAAGTTGTGTCGAATCAACGACTTTATTATTACTTGGGTAACAGTGATGTATTACTAGATGTCACTCACTGTTTATAATTTTATAATATGATTTAAAATTATTGCCAACGTAATAATAACCTACAGGGTAGCACACTAAGAACATCATTAAAGAGATATAATTTAAATGTCAGTGATTTTAATATATCAATGAGATTGATTTTATTTAAATCATGGCTTTAAATTATATGTATTTAATCTGTATATATATTAGAGTCCCTTGGAAGAAAATACGAATATATATTTATTTGATATATATATATTAATTAAGTAAGACTTGATTAAAATATATAATAAATATAAAATTCGAGTTTTATTCTCCTAATCAGATTAGGGTTTGGAATTACTCTATACACAGCTATATATAGGATATATTAGTTGTTCTCTCAAAAGATATACGTTTTCTAAAAAAACCCTAGCCGCTCATCAGAGAGAAACTAGAGTTAAGAAAGAGAGAGAGAGAAACAGCTTCAGCAGCTAGTACTGCAATCTTCCTTGCTTGTAATCGTGAGACGATTCGTGGGTGTTTGTGTGGATACCGTAGAGGCGCCATCCAGTTGGATTGCGTTAAAGATTCGGAGACATTCAACATCCTCATCAAAGCTTCGGATTCTGTAGGTTTAATCGGTAAAATCTTAAACCATATGTTTAAGATTTTATTCTTAAACAGATGGTTTAATCGTTTTATTTTTATTTTTATTCCGCTGCGTTTTATCTGTTAAAACCCTACAGTGGTATCAGAGCTATTTGCAAAACATTAATATGCTGTTAATACATGTTTACCGATTCTAATATTGAATATATGATATTCTGCATGTATGGATATTCTGAAAATACGAATTCTGATTATATTTGATGCATGCTTATTGGGTATTCTAAATATTTGATATGTAAGTCAGGTGATGGGATGTGAGAATAATGATACACTTTCTGTTTCGATTGGATCGGAATTATAAAGATTCGATTAATATGATTAATCAAAACAGAATGTATTTGATATGTTTTGGATGTATTGTTATTAAGGGACCATGGTAGGGTTAATACGATTCTGAACATATAGGATATGTTTCAATTTCTGGATTTTGTTTTAGAATATCGTATAGAGAAAATTGCACAATATAGATTGTGACTTGTAAAAATTTCTCACAAACACACCCACATACAGGGGCGATGCAACCCCTTTTCACTGAGACACTGTCATTTAACAAGTCAAGCCTTTTTGGCATTTTCTTCTGCTATCTGCGAATTTGGAATTATGCAACCCCTTTTCACTTTTATGAATATATGCAGCCAATTGCAATCCTCGTCATCTGTTTTTGTTTATTTATTTATTTTTGTTGATAAATAATCATAAGTCATTAGACTTCCAAAACTTATGGAACAATTGCATACAAACTCACTTTCACCATCAAATTAATTTATATTTCTTTTTTTCATATAAATTCGTGCATAACGTAAAGAGTTAATTATTCTCCCGACACTAAATTAAAAGCAATACTAAATACATTAGCAGATTTATTCTCAGAAAAATAGCAGGCAAGATTTTCATTTCTGTTTAACCCCTACATCGAATATATATGTAGGATTCCTTTGCTTAACTTTTTCACCTTAAAACTCTGAATAAAATTTGATGAGGCAACAAAATTTTCGCAAATTTTCTAAATATAATATACGAGAGATGTAATTTTATATAATGAATGAAGGATGATAATAACAATATTAGTATAACAAAAAAAGAAAACTAAAAAGGAAAGGTTAGAATAAATGTTAGTCATTAGTAATAAAGAATTTAAACCGTGAATATTTAATGAGATCGATATGGTAGAATAAATTATATATAAATGAACACTATATTGAAGCAAGAATGGAGAAACTAAAATCAAATCATGATGAAATATTATTATAAATTAAATATGAAAATTGCATGTATATATCACTTCATTGACTAGGTAAGCACAGTTGGCTAGTTTTAGATACTAGTAGTTCATAAATTACGTAGTGTATAACCTTACGTCCACACATTCGTACGCACGCACGTGGTTTGATCTAAATCACTAACTCGGCATGAAAGTCCCGATTTTAGTCCAATGAAATATTGATATCACTCAATGGCGTGGACGTCATCTGCTAAGTGTCCTTACGTCGACATCGTTCTAAATTTTGGTTTTTTTCTGCACAAGTGTTCACCAATTATATATGAATGCCAGAGTATTTGATAAGAAATGTGCTTGCTATTTTAATAAATAAAAATATATGATTGATATGACATAAATATAAAAGATATTCTAACAAACGAAAAGATGTGATTGATATGACAAAATATATAGAGAATAAATTCACAGATACAATTAGGCACATAAGTAATAGAAATCAATCTTATTAAGTAGATGGGAGAAAAAACCATAGCCTAGGCCCTTTTAAGAAAGTCTCAACAGAGTCGTCAACTGTCGCGTACTCAATAAAATATGTTGTATTTTAGGTTTTTTATTGAAGTACTTAGGGTTGAATTTAACATTAGGGTGCATGAAACCCATGGTATTTATGCGACGAATCAAAAGAGTTAAATTTTATAAGCCGTTATTTGGTAAGATTTTTGAAAAAGGGATGTACCAATACATCCCATTTATTTTAGGAAAACATTAACTGCGATTTAAATGACTGTTGTGTACAATCCAAATAATTTAAATTTGAGACTTTGATTGTGTAAGGGAAGGTTTAAACACTCTCACATCTGTGAGTATAATGGATGCTACTATTCTCTGTCTAATTAATAACGATTTTTAAAAGTGAACTATGTGTGTGCCTGAATTATTTAAAGAATAATGAAAGACAAATTAATTTTACATTACTTGCTTATGAATCTAAATGTAAATTATTTATTACATGAATTGAGTTGAAAGATTTGATTGTAAATAAGAAAGGAAACAAAAGATATTGCTTTAAAGGCTTAACAAAGAAGAATATTTGCAATTAATGCTAACTTACTAATTTGAAATTTAAATATGTAAACATGAAATTATTACAAATTCAATGACATGATCTTTACTGATTTTATATGAAACAGAAATTTTGAAATTTAAACAAATAAGGAAATTATTTGTTATTAAAACTATTTAACAAACTTACCAAATTAAATTTCAAATTTCACACCTTCACATTCTAAAAGCATTAAATAACAAGATATTTACATAGATTAATTTAAACAGGAAATCAAAATTGAATTTAAATTTGAATTTGGAATTTTTTAATATGAAAAGTTACTAACCTAATGCTAGTTTAAACCATTAATTATGAAAAATCCGAAACAGTGCATAAAATTTCATTTTAATTTTTTTTCTAGTCCTAAAAATATTGTTGATTACAAAAACATATTTAAAGTGATTTTTCAAAACCGTTTATAACATCATAACTTTATTAAACTACTCTAATAGTATAGAACATAACAGAAGTACAACTAAAAATATTTTTTACAATTTTAGAATTGAAATCTACAGATTTTTCCCTGGAGATCTGGAGAATTTGATGAATTTTGAATGAGGTTCGAATATGATTTACCAATTTTACTTACACTAAGAAAGAATGTTAAATTTGAATTAAAAATACTAAAGTTTTGATTTCAAAATTTTTACAGAAGAATCTAAATCAAAGAACAAGAAAAAGCTTATTTTGGACTTTTTTAATGTTTTTAAGAATTATTAACCAATTAAAACTACTACATATGGAGAATCTTTAACTATTCGTCATCTGAGCCGAAACCAAACAATTTTTAGAATTTCAGATTCATAATTTACATTTTTTTTCAGAGGGAATTTCGGGTTCCACTCAAAAGAAAAATAATATGAATCACAATCAAGAATATTTTATTAATAGTGGAGAACTTAAAATTTGAAAATTTGTAGTATTCACTTAGTAAGTCACGAATACGTCAACTAGTTTAATTAAACTAATCCGACAACGTACATTAATTTAAATACCATAAGTGAAAGAACAAACTAAATAAATTCTCAGATCTGGAGTTAAGGCTCTATTTTATTGGTTAGAATGAAATAATATCATTTTTCTTTGTTAGAACCAAAATTTTATATATACTTCATCCGTTCCAAAAAAATAATTAGATTTGGAAAAACATTTTATTTTTAAAAAGATATACATTCGAAAGTTTTGTTTGCTATTTTGTGATAAATTCAAAAACTTTCAATTACAAACTTATATATTTTGTCATAACTTAAAGAATCATAACAAATTTCACGAAAAAAATTTATGATTTTTACATTTAATTCTTGGTCAAAGAGCAAAATTAATAATCGTCAAAATTCTAAATGTTATTCTTTTTGTAGAATGGGTGGAGTATTCACTATTCCTTCCTTCTCATACATTCATAGTAATTTTGTTATCCTAGTGTTATACATCTTTTTTTATTTTGATTCATACATTATATTTTCATGTCATTTCATTTTATCTCATTCAACCAAACGGTAAATGCAAATTAAGTTTGCATTTGAATTGGAGAATGAAATAGGAGGGAGAATGAATTATATTCATTTGTAACTAGTAAAAGAATTCATAAAATTTTATGGTCTCTACGAAAGATGGTATTAAAATAAAACATTTCTTGCACATGTAATTTCATTCAATGAGTAAGGAGGAAAAATAATTCATTTTTTTTTCCATTACAATTCTCTTTCTCATTCATCGTCGCTCATCACTCTTTATACTACTACTTGTCACTTAATTCTTTTTCCCTCTCATTTTATTCTCTCAATACAAACGCAACTTCAGCATTCCAAAGAGTATGAATTTTACAACATAACAGAGAAGTTCCATACATCCCTTGTAGTTTACACGCTGTTCATAATTTTCTAAAGCTTTGTTTTATCTTTTTAATTTTACAACTTACTGGATGTCGCATAATTATCTTCTTTTACAACATTTCTATGTCAAGAATAAGGCTCTAATGTACTTTGAAATGTAAAGTAAAATTATAAATATCTGTCTTCATGAATGTTTGGGGTAAGATTTTTTTTTTAAAAAATAAAGGAACCAACTCAAAATTCTAAAACAATTGCGTATTGAAAAAATATGATACCAACATCGTCAGATACAAAGTAACAGAACCGATTTAATAATATTGAACACCAATTTAAGATAATGAAATATAAGTATCCACAAAACAAAGAAATTAAGAAAGATACTGAATTATAATTAATGAACATTCCAGATAAAAATGATGAAAGTTGCCAACAAAAATATCAGATTGTCAATGCAACATACAAATGTCTCCAAGAATTATTCAAACAGCTGGCTTCAAGAGTCTTATGCAACACTTGGAGGAAAGCTGGTTCTTAGCTAAATGCACCACTTTTCACTTTATTTCTTGACTAATTGCACAATCACCAGAAATGGTACTAAGCATTAATCCTGCAAAATGTAGTAACTCAAACGAATATAAAGAGAAAAAAAGTTATCATAATGATTCTATGAAGATGGAACCTGAAATTAATACACATGACCTTTTCACGTTAAAGAACAAACTCTACATTACAAATAAAGAACCTTATACATGAATCAGATTTTGATCTACATACCTTATAATTGGTACCTTCAAAGTTGTTTCGAGTTTTGATTTGATCTTCTCAAGTGTAGCAACAACCACTTCCATTGATATCCTTTGGACATGTGAAAGATGTGAACAATCCAAGGCCAATGTAAATATGGAAGACAAACATTGCTTTTTTGCATCTAAATTTTCATCTTCTTCCAATAATAAATTTGTGTCCACAACTTGAAATATCTTCGAGCCATGTAAAGCATCACTTATCCAACTCCTCAATCTTAACTCTTCAGAAAACATTTCATCCGTGGGCTTCTTTCTCGTAAATGTTTCCATCAATAAAATACCGTAACTATAGACATCGCCTTTTATAGACACAATTCCTTCTCTTCCGTATTCTACATATCATTATTATTCATTAATTGTCAAATATGAGCCAACAACACTATATTAAAGAACAAAATGGAACAACTATCTGGGGTTTAAAATAGTTATATTTTCTTTCTAAAATAAAATAAATATATACATACATATATATTAGAAACTATGGACATACCTGGTGCCATGTATCCTATTGTTGCCAAGGTATGAGTTTGTAAGAAAAATTCTCCTTCACTCAAAAGTTTGGAGATGCCAAAATCACAAACATGTGCAACCATTCCTTCATCAAGCAAGACATTGTTGGGCTTCAAATCACAATGAACTATTGGTGTCGTTTGACCATGATGAAGGTATTCCAAAGCCTTCCCAACATCTATTAGTATGTTCAGCCTTTGAGTAATATCTAAGAAGTGGGTGTGAGAATACAACCACTTGTCTAGGCTCCCATTAGGCATGTAATCAAGGACCAAGGCCATGAAATCAATGTTGTTGGTACAACTACTTATGATGCTAACTAGGTTACGGTGGCGAACTCTACGCAGAACTTGGCTCTCAACATTGAAACTTTTGGTTGTGCCTTCCTCTTGCATATTAAAAACCTTAACTGCCACAATCATCCCATCTAAAAGCACTCCTTTATAGACAACTCCAAAACTTCCCCTGCCAAGTAAATTGGGTTCGCTGAACGAATCTGTTGCACGTACAAGTTCATTATGCGACACCCTCCTCCACGATAGCAAGGATTCTTCATGGGGAGGTACAATATGTTGCCTCTTAAGTAAAACTATAAGTGTGAATACAAGGAGTAAGAATGCTATAGGAGGAAATATATATTTTAAGAAGATCATAATCCTCGACTTAGATCCCCCGTGAGATTCAGTTTTGCATGGAGGAAATTGCAACCTAGGATTTGAGCAGCAAAACCCATTATTCCCTATATATGATTCTGCAGTGAAATTCGAGAATTTTCCACCTACAGGAATTTCCCCAAACAGTCTATTGAAAGACACATTGAAGTAGTTGAGATTTCTCAGAGCTTCCAAGGACTTGGGGATGACTCCAGACAAATTATTTTGGGACAAATCCAATGTTTCCAAGCTAATCAATTTGCCCAATGTCTCGGGAATAGCTCCTTGGAAGCTATTTTCATCCAAGAAAAGTTGAGTCAACATCTGTACATCTCCGATGGTAGTTGGAATATCTCCGGACAAACGATTCTCTGATAAGTTAATATATGTTACAAATTTGAGATTTCCAATGTCTGGTGGTAGATTTCCCGTCAAGAAATTTGAGGACAAGTCTAAGTGCACAAGATTCTTTAGGCTCCCAATGGTAGAAGGTATGGTGGAAGTTAATTCGTTGGAAGATAAATGCAACTCTATTAGAGATTCAAGTCCTTCGATGCACTGTGGTATGGATCCATTCAGCCTATTATTGTACAAATATAAGTATTCAAGCCTTTCTAATTGACATAAATCTTCACGAAAGGATCCCTGTAGACTATTACTATATAGGCTCAAATATCCCAGTTGATTTAATCCTCCAATAGTTGTTGGGATGGGTCCAACCAGTTCATTATCTTCCAACAATAGGTATTGTAATCCCTTCAAGTTACCAATTTCAGTAGGAATCGTACCCATAATTTTGCATTGTGAAACATATAACGTGTCAAGAAAGGTAGAGAGATTTCCGATTGAAGAAGGAAGAATTCCTTCTAATGGATTAGATCCAATCAGTAATTCACGCAAATGTTTGCAGTTTGCTAGAGAGTAGAAAAGTATCATTAGGTCTGCTATCAATTTATTATTCTGAAGGTCAAGTATCTCCAATAGTCGTAAATCACCAAGTGAATTTGGTATAGAGCCGGTGAAGGAATTGTTGCCCATCTCTAACACAGTAAGCTTAGAGGAATTGGATATGGAGCTTGGTATTCTTCCATTCAGCATATTGGTATGCAAGTATATCTCTTTAAGATTGGGAAGCCACATGGTGGATGGAAGTTGGTCCTCCAACTTATTGGTACTCACGTCTAGAAATTTCAGCGACGAGCTATTGAACAATTTTGATGGGATACGGCCTGCGATGATTGTAGTATATAAAGTATACATTTATTTACATAAGTCAAAGGTCAAATACATCAGAGTACCTTTACTACCATATAATTAATAAAAATAACAACAAATTGTAAAATGAGACTTAATTCAAAGAAACTCATAGTTTCCAAATATTCCTCACAGGGCTAGCGCTTCAGTTATCCCGTCATCATGTTTCCGTAGTACATCTTATGTTGATGGAGTCATTTCTCATGAAAACGTAAGTAGGCCAACTTATAAAGTTGATGAACCACAAGTATACGAACAATCTGAGAGATCTCATAGATTTGAGATCAATAGTACCACTATGTCTGATATGGAAATTGGGCATATTTATGTTATCCAAAAGGAAAAAAGCCAATTTGTTTGAGATTAGGAGCTAATGAGGGATCTATTTGAGGCTCCATATAATAAGAAGAATAGGGAAAGGTTTTTCCTATTATACTCTAAGGAACAACATAAGGGGTTAAACGAAGAATTTAACAGATATGTGATCCAACAACAATGTGACGAATTTTTTTTCTTTTTACAACAATACGAAGCACATAAAAAGAAAAACAACATCTCAACACTATTCATAATGATACATTCCCTTACAGGATTCCAGAAAAATCAGGAGACATAGCCTGATCACAACAGAGTATCCTCAAATGACAATAGTCCTAATAGCAGACAACGCCAAAGAAATCCCATATGCTTCCCATAGAATTCGAAAACCTAAAACTCTAGAGTATAAGGTCAAATAGTTGAACAAAACAACTATACTAATTTGTATCTTCAATCCTTAGGCGCCAAAACCACAAGAATCGAAGTGCACTTAAATTCTCAAAATAAGAGGGAGAAACAAAAACTTAAGGAAAAGGTATCTCGTGGTACCTCCAAGGATTTTAGTACTTACAGTACGCCGTTTCAGCCTCCGCCACATATTGAGGGATCCTTAAATCTAGGATCATAAATCAAAGGTTTGATGTCTTAACTAAATAAAAGATTCGACATAATCCCCTTACAAACTTTATCCTCAACTACTAAAAAATCTCCACTTTGAAAGAAGATTTTGAGAACGACTTAGACACGATGCTTAAACAGCATCTGTCTATGTCCAATAGAGAAAGTATCAATAAAATTCAATGGGGTTTGGTGAAAAATAAACCATATTATCATCATCCTTCTCCTATATATAGATGCCCAATTTGACCAAAACAAACCTTTTGACGGATTATGATTTTTTGATATTCTATCCAAGAAGGTACCTTGATGCCCTAACAGTGTATTAAATCGTTATCCTTCTAAAGCATAAGAATATGTATGCTCAGTCACTCCGGATCAAGAATAATAATGAAAAAGAGATAAGACAGACCATTGCGTCTGGCTTTACTGGGCAACTCGGTTTTTGGTGGTATAACTTGCTGACCCTTAGCGATTGAGAAAATACCTCTAACACAGTTAAGAGGGAACGAGACCTAAATAATCAGGAAATTCATTCACTAGATGTAGTTAATAACCTGATGGATACAACACTCATGCATTTTGAAGGTAATGGTCAAGCTTTAATTACTCGAACTTACAATCAGTTAAGTAATTTAAACTGCAAATCTTTGGCATACTTCAAATATTATAAATACAGTTTCTTCTCAAAAGCTTTTAGTCGGGCCGACTATAACGAAGATTTTTTGAAAGCTAAATTTATTGGTGGATTGCAAAAATGTCAAATGCCACTTGTTAGGAAACGGATAGAGTAATATTTATAAATGTTATTATGTGAATCAGTGTATATACTAGTTCCAACAAGAATATTTTAGTAGATTTTTATTATATCATTTCATTTCAAATTAACTTTAAACTACTAAATGTATCGATCAAAACATTCATACTGATTCGATTTTCTTTATCATTCCAATTCTCATTTTATTATAAATGATTCTATCAAACTAAATGTCACATTATATTATTTTGAGATATATAACATCACTATTTGAATTTGTAAAAATAAAAGAAAATCCATGGTCGAATTTGTATGTAGATTATATTGAATTAAATCTATGCTACACTGTGAAAATTTAGGTACTTGCATATTCTGAAAAGCACTATTAGTCTGTGATGTTTGAAATACTTAAAGCACAGGGGAAAACAATACTCCAGCTTATTAATTTATAAATATAGTCTGTTTCCTGTTTCATTAATTCGTGTGTATGTGACTATGTGCATATATATGTGTGTTTTTGTGTGTACATATATAGGACGTCAGTACTACTCACCTTTCATCAATACTTTTATGTATCCTACCGCGTTGTCTTTAGGAAATAGTTTGATCCCCAATATAATCAATAAGATAAATTAAATTAAATCAATTATTTATTTTGAAATAGAACTAAATATTACAAATCCAAATGAATAATTACAAAAAAAATTAGTTTAAATAAAATTTTGAATATATTATTTTTTGAAGTTTATTGTAAATTTTTAATTTATTTATATTTATATAAAAAAAATTAAAGAGAGATCTTATCCATAAGTGATTAGAGTTCTATTTTTTTAGTTTTCATTTCCCTTTTGTCCAATGGGATCTTATCTAGAATTGATTAGGAATCTATTTTCAAATTTTCTTAATGATAAAAAATAAAAATTTTGTAATGTTACAGATTATATTAATCGAGTTTTACAAATGGACACATGCACTATTTCCTTGGAATTCAATTGAGAAAATAAACCAAGTAATAACCACTATGAACAATATAACACAAATAATAATAATCCATTTTAAATGCAATGATATGATTACAATAAATATATGATCAACGATATAAGTTACAAAGTTGCAAGTTATATTTTTTTATAAGAAATTATTTGTAAAGATTTACATTTATATATGTAAATCTCAATTAAACATACAACTTTAATATCTATTACTATATATTAGTTGGCAAATCATGTTTCAATGACAGAGTCAACTCTGTTGAGTCAATTATTGACTCGGTCAACTTAGTTATTGTTTTCTTTTTCAATTGTTGTTAAAAGTAATTTTAATTGACCTAAACTCAAATACTATTTAGTTTGATATTGAATGGCTTTCTACTTTCACGTTTAAAATAAATACTATTTAATTTTGACTTTTAACGGGTTAATAGTTTAAAATATAATACTTTATAAATATAATTACATATATAAAAATATTAGGAAAAAAAATCTAAAAAATTATAATTATCTTGTTATTACCTAAAACCAAAAATGCCATCAAACAAAAAAGACAACTTCAAAAGTAGAAACAATAAAAGTTGTATATGTATAACATATAGATATACTAAAAGAATTACAACTAAAAAAATATATTTTGTCGTACATAAATTAAAATATATAAAATTTATACATATAAACTACACACATATATATAAATATATAATTCAAATATATTAATTTTTTAATATTACTCAAAAGAAAATAATGGAAAAAAAAATAAAATGACTCATGCTATGCACGGATTTTCACACTAGTATCTTTTTCATCACATAATACCTTTAAATTTGACAAAAATATTACTGTATATATTATGTGCACATGTAACCTAACAAATTGGCGTGCATGAAAGGTTATGTGACAGAACAGTAATTACCAAAGAACATAGAGATATTTTTAGAATTGTGTCTATGAATATAGACACAGAGCTGTTGAGGTAAAACACATCTTTGAGACATACATCTAAGAACACATCTCAAATCTTAGACCATCTAAATAAGCTATAATTCATTTACAGAAAGAGTAGCTGTATCATTTCAAAGAGAGATAAATATTGAGAGAGATACAAAGAGAGATGCAAGTTATTAGAACTTGACAAGCTAGATATCATTTTCTAGATTACAATTGTTCTTCTTTGAACAAATTTGTTAGAAGCTGGTCATATACACCAGTAAACTTTAGTAATCTTTCATTGATTTATAAAAGTTTTGAAGTATTTGTGATATATTGTATTCTTTAAATTTCGCAACTTTTAATACAAAATATTTATTCAATGCACAAAGTTTGAAAAATTTTTACTGTTTGTATTCAATTTCCCCTTCTGCAAACCATCCACTCATCTGGAAATAATATAACATATCTAACATGTACCAAAATAGAGTTTGGGTACTTGTTGCATCGGTAAAAGCTCATCTTTTCCCTTAATTAATGTGGGTTCAAATCCCCCTCACCATTGTAATAGTTAGGAAATTCTTAATTGTATCAAAATATACATACGTGTACATGGAAGTAGTTGATGACTGGTTTAATCAATTGTCAAATCCAATCAAATGTTAATTTTCAATTAGAACTTATAATTACAAATCCTAATAGATAATTAGATCATATTTGATAGAAACGAAATTTGGAATAACTTAAGTGTATATTTAAGTGTGTAAACAAAATTTGTTTCTTAAATAAATTTGATATAAACAAAATTTAAGTGTATATTTATAGTATAATTTATTCTTTGTCAGGTAATAACTTTGCATCACTACTATAATTTTTTTAATATATTAAAGAAATAATATGTTTCTTGTTTGTTAAGTAATTTTTTAAATTTAACAACTTTTTAATTGTTTAAAATTTACTAAACTGTATCATAATCACTATATTGAACTGTGTTTTCTAAAGTTTTGTACTAGTGGATAAATATTGAAAATTTTGATTTCGTACATGATGTATTGTTAATTGATTCAAAGTAATACAATCACGTGTTCCTCTCTTGTTTGTTTATTTTTATCTTATTATATATATGCTCCCACCCGAATGAATTTATGACATTGTTTAGATATGATTAGCATTTAATTGGGTTTGTAGATCATACCTTGAAGGTTGTTGCTCCCAAGATATATCTTCTCAAGCATTGTCAAGTTGCCAATCTCACCAGGTATGCCCCCAATAAATTGATTAATAGATAATGATAGTGTCTGGAGTTGATTGCACTTGTATAAATATTTTGATGGAATTCGGCCACTAAGTTGATTGGCAGAGAGAGAGAGCCACTCCAGTTTAGGAAGATGATTGCAGAAATCATCCGGGAGGCTACCAATGAAGTTATTATTTGATAGATCCATACTTGTCATTAAAGACATGTTGAAGATAACAGATGGTATGGGACCTGTAAGTTGCTGGTTACCTCTCAATCGAAACTCATTCAAGTAGGAAAGATTACCAATCTCCTCCGGAATACCTCCGTCCAGAAAATTATAGCTGATGTTCAATGTCTGCAACTTTGTAACATTGCCTATGGAAGTCGGAATGGTGCCCATAAAACTGTTATTGTTGAGGTCCAAGCGTTGAAGTTGTTGCAAGGCCCCAAGCCATAATGGTAGCTCGCCACTGAAGTTATTATATCCCAACTTAATAACTTTTAACCGACGTAAAGCACCCAATTCTTTGGGAAGAGAGTCGTGGAAAGTATTGTTACTAAGATCAAGTGAAGTGAGGAAGGAGAGATTTCCAATTAATGGAGAAAGGGTTCCATCAAGACCCAAGCTGGTTAGATTTAAGGCCGTGACTCTCCGGTGGCGGATGCCGCAGGAGACACCTATCCAACTGCAGGGAGACGTATTTTTGGACCAATTTGTTGCTAAGATTTTATGAGGGTCGGAGGTGATATGAGATTTAAAATGTAAAAGAGCATATTGATCATCAGCTACACTACTACTACTAGTACTAGTTGAAGAGAGAAGGAAGTTGATGACAAGGCGTATTAGTAGTACTAAAACAAGCGAATGATCAGAATTTCTATCCATGATCACTTGCTAGCTTGTATTTTAATGATGCTATATGCCTCGAAATGTTAAACCATCTCACTCTTATATACAATAGTCGTCTTCAATTGAATGACTAAGACATGTATACTGCCTGTCAAAACTTTACTTATTTTAGTCTACATCTGCAAATGCTAGATTAAGTAAAAATTTCTACGACTTGGAGATTTGTATTCCTCAATCATTGATTAAGCTCTTAAAGCACGTATATATGTCTTTACCTATAATATCTAAAGCATAAACGTGTGTAGAACACGTACATGTCTAAAAAATAATAATTTTTTCTTTTTAATTACAATTTCATTGAAAATACTCAGTTTTGTACTATCTCTATATCAAAAATAATAAAATATGACAATTTTGCACATAATGATTAAATCATTAATTATTTCCTTGTTAAAATAAAAATAATCAAGTGAACTAAGTTATTCTGTTGAATTTTTATATGGACACACTTGTAAGCTTATATTTCTTTTTACGGATCTTATTGCCATGTTAATTTTACTATATTAAGTTTTATCGTTTGATTGATTGCATCAAGCATTTAGAATCATTATGTCAAATTTTAATACGATTACACAACTTTTAACCAATGGATGAGTATATAATCTTAAAATTTTCAATAAAATTTGATAGGCTATTAATTGTCATGTTTTATATATATATATATATATTTATTTATTTATTTATATATATTTATTTATTTATTTATAATTATGGGAAAATGGAGTAAATTCACATCCCTTCTTGACTTATCCACCAAGTCTTCTCCATTGTTGACTCTAAATAAATCTTGTAATATATTTTTAAACCTTATTAACATAAATAAATCCTTATCACATACATACATACATACACACACACACACACATACTTATATAAATATATTTATAATTAAGGGAAAATGGAGAAAATTCACATCCATTCTTGACTTATCCACCAAGTCTTCTCCATTGTTGACTCTAAATGACTGTCTAAGAATCTCATTTTGCCTCCGGACACCGTCAAATAACAATCAAGCTTTACATATCCCACTAAACTATGTATGGACCACGTGCAATTTCTTGGCGTTTTTCTTTGTTGTTCAATTGATTAAAATTAAATGGGAAGTAAATTTTGAATAAGTCCAACAAGCTAATTAAATAAATTTCATATATAAGTAAAACACGGTTCAACTGGAAACGAGATAACATTCCATTCATTTTGAATTATTTCATTTATTTTTGTGGATAAATAATCATAAGTAACTAGACATTCAAATATTATGAAACAATTGCATAGAAACTCACTTCCACAATTAAATTAATTTATATTTCATTTTTTCTTATAAATCCACGCATAATGTAAAGTGTTAATTATTCAGCGGTCACCAAATTAAAAGAGTTATATCTCCTCCGTTTCAAAATAAAAGTAACATCTCATTTTGTTCGTATTAGATTGTCAAATTCTAAAATTCAGAACATGTCAATAGTTCAACAATGTTTTAGTATAATAAATAGTTTATCTTGTTAGAATATTAATGTATTTTATAATGTTAATCGTTTTTCAATTGAAATCCATCAAATTTTAATCATAAAATTTCGGAGAAATACTAGATAAATTTTTTGAAAGGTTGCTCGATCTTTTTTTTGTAATGGATGGAGTACTTTAGTATTATTGAATAGTTTTATATGCTCTAATTTATGCATATTTAGTTGTAATTAGTTTATGCATGTAACATTAGCATTGTAAATTACATAAATATTTAGCATTCTAATAAAGAAAAACGTTTCTTATTTTAGAGGATTAATTAAGAATCTCTCCATCAGCGCATGTTTCCAAGTTAGATTTATTCTCAGAACAATAGCAGGCAAGATTTTCATCTCTGCAACACTTGGAAAAATTCTAGTCACAGTAAGCTAAAAGCAATACTAAATATACAATTCAAAATCAGATGCTATCAGTTTTACATACTTTATCTTTTGAACCATGGACTCCATATATAAGATATATTGCTTTAAACACTTAACAAAGAAGAATATTTGCAATTAATGCTAGCTTACTAATTTGAATTTAAATACGTAAATATGAAATTATTACAAACTAAATGGCATGATCTTGATTGATTTTATATGACAAGGTAATTTTGAAATTTAAACAAATAAGGAAATTATTTATTGTTCAAAACTATTTAACAAACTTACCAAATTAAATTTCAAATGTAAAATTTCATATCTTCACACTCTAAAAGCATTAAATAACAAAATATTTATTGAGATTTAAAAATGTTGTTCCCAGATGAGTGGATGGTTTGTAGAAGGGATGTTAAATACAAACCAACAAATACTGCAACTTCTTTTGATTCTTTAAAAGTAATAGATAGACTTGCAGAATAATAAAAAATCTCAAGAATATATTGTATAAAAATCAAACTATATCAATCAATAAATACTTTCTTTTATTGATCTTTACGTTTGTATTACAACATGGTAATCAAAACTGTTGATGCTAGCTTCTTGAACCTATTTACTGATGAACAACTACAACTCTAGAATATAAATCTTAGCGTCTCAAGTTCAAAGGACTTGCTTCTCAAATTTTATGAATTTATTTCTCTCTTTCTTAATCAATTACAGTTGCTCTCTTTCTGTAAATCAATTATAGTTGTCATATCTTAATTTTTCTCTCAATATTTATAGAGATGTATTTAATCCTTTGAGATATGAGATGTGTTTTGAAATATGTATTTTACCTCAGCTAGTCTGTGTCTTTATTTATAAATACAGCTCCCTTGTCCTCCAAGCGTCTTCTTTAAATTACTTCCAAAAATATCTCTGAATTGCAGCTCTATTACATAAATTCTTTTTTGCATAACCTTTTTCGCACGTCAATCTGCTATGTAACTTTTTTGGAACACACTCTCTTCTTATTGAACCATGGGCTAAATATACAATTCAAAATCAGATGCTATCAGTTTTACATACTCTATCTTTTGAACCATGGGCTCCATATATAAGATATATTGTTTCTACAGCAGCTAGTATTATTCAAAAGTTTGGTAGAATTACTGAACTTATTCGTGGTACAAGGAATAAAGACTTTCATTAGACTAAACTAACTTTGTCACATAAAGATTTTATTCGTACTGGTCTCATGTTGAAATTAATTAACGACTTGTTAAACTTGATTTAAATAATTAAATCAAAAGTAGTTTTCTTAAGTCGGAATCAGTTTTTGTCAATTTATGACCCCGTTTATTTAACTTAAATTTTAGAAATTATAGTTCTTATAGTGTGAATTGCGTTGTGAGAACTTAAAATTTCTAAAATTTAAGGTAAAACAACAAGTGATCAACATACAGAAGGGCGAACCTATTATATTAAGATATTTTTAATAAGTAAAGATATCAATCATTGGGAAGCTATTAAACAATATATAAATAATGTCGATCACGAGTTTTAATTTGAATACTTTGTTTAATAATGTGAGAAACTTCTTGCTAGTGTTGAATCATTAATATTTGTCATTATTTTGAATAACAAAGTGCAGCTCGTACATCTAATATATATATATATGTAGGATTTCTTTGCTTAACTTTTTCACATGAAACTTTGAATAAGATTTGATGAACCCACAAAATTTTGGTAAATTATTTAAATATAATATATGAGAGATGTAATACTATATAATGAATGCACCACAATAATAACAAGATTAGTATAACAAAGAAAAACAAAAGATAAAAGAAAGATTAGTCATTAATAGTGAAGAATTTAAAAGGTGAATATTTAATGAGATTGATATGATAAAATAAATTAAATGTAAATGAACACTATGTTGAAGCAAGAATGGAGAAACTAAAATTAAATTATGATGAAATATTATTATAAATTAAATATGAAAATTACATGTGTATATGGGCCCATGGAAATTGCATTTCACTTCATTGGCCAAGTATTTAAACACTTAACAAAGAAGAATATTTGCAATTAATGCTAACTTACTAATTTGAATTTAAATAAGTTGTGAGAACCCGATAAATAAAATTAGTTATGTTATATGATTAATTCATTTTGTGATTAATTTATTTTGTGCATGAACGTTTAATTTTTTTTGGATATGAATAATAAATTCATATCTTAATGAAATTTCAATGAGAATGTGATGTCCAAAAGATTTAAATATATTTTGAGCTCAAATATTTAAATGTTTATTTTATTCAAGTATTATCAAGAGCGAATGTAAGGATATGTTCTCATGTGGAGAAGGAAATCACACATGGGAGCTACATTATTTATTTTTTAAAAAAGACTGCTGCGAGACAAAAGGTTTAATTACTCTATATCAGAGTTGAGAGCACGTGACCCATCTATTGTAAGTCATCTCCAACAGTACACTAGAGTGTTGACTATGATAGATGACTGACTAACTATTAGCAGCCGTAACACCGCCTTTTCAAATCAATCATTTCATCCTAAAGTTTGTTACTACCTTTTACAGTCAACAGCTGAAATCTAATCTCAAAAATTTCAACAGCTATTGTTGCTCGAAAAGTGATATAAATATATCATTTGAGTACATCCCTACCCCACTTTCATAAATTTTCTATACAGCCAAACACCCACAAAATCCAAGTTTACTTTCAGAGAAACTGTCACTCTCGAAGAACAAGCTTAGCTTTTAACTCCTTCATTGCAGCCAAAAAAGTGAGAGCACTCTGTTAAAGTTTTGCTCTGTTTCTACACTATTTTGTTCTGTTATGCATGTCATGTTTATAAAAAAACCTTAGTTATTCACATCCAAAAGTATGATTTAATGCATGCTTTTATCATCTGGAGTTAATGTCTTTTATTTCAAAAAGCTAACTGATGAGAGTATCAAATATTTGACAACCACCTTGTAGACAAACATTTACCTACCAAACATTTCTCTTATCAGTAGTGAGAACACCATGCTTGAGTCTCTAACAACTAGAGTTCTTGAAGTCTAGCAGTATTTATCAGTTTTAATAGACCATAAGAAATGTTTTACACTAGAAAAAGGATGATGAGGGTTGATTTGTGTATGGTTATCTGTTGAGAGCATCACCTATGGAGGAGTGAAGAAGTCACAACTGTATCGGAGACAAGTCCTAACTTAGTCTTCGACAGTATAAAGGTTAGTCTCGGATAGTATGGAATTAGTCTCTGATAAGCTAAAAATACTAGTCCCCAATGAAGAAAAATGTTGTTAGTCTCTGACGAGAAAATTTTGTTAGTCTCCGATGAGCAAAATTTTGTTAGTCTTTGATGAGAAATTTTTCCTAGTCTCCAATGCGTAATTACCCACCGAGGAGTTTGGTGCTGAAAAACTCATATTCCGAGGAGTTTGGGGCTGAACAACTTTTCTCCGAGGAGTTCAGCGATGACTTACTGAGTTTGGTGATGAACAAATTATCCACCTATGGGTTCAGCGATAACTTACTGAGTTTGGTACTGAACAAGTTATCACCGACGAGTTTGGCAATGAACAAATCCATCCTTGATGAGTAAGTAATCCCCTGATGACTATTTCCCTGACGGGTGAAGTATCCCTTGATGGTCGAAGGCTATCCCCTGATGACCGAGAGATCATTTCCTGACGGGCGAGACACCCCCTGACAAGTGAAGTTTTCCACGTATGACTAGTCATCCCCTGACGGGTAATTTATCCCCTGATGACTAGTCATCCACTAACGAGTAAATTGTCCATTGATGTCCACTTTTATACGCAATTTGCCTCGAGGGAATAAAGTATTATTTCTTTTATTTTATTAAGAAACTTTTATTAATTATTTTTTTAAAACTCATCAGTTCGGTTAACAAGTTAAGACAGTAAAAGTTTCCGGACATCACATGTGCATTTTTCTCATAAATTTATCAATGAAATAGATTTCTCATGTTATATGTATGTTTTAAAGAGTGTCTCACTCAAGAGTGAATTGAAATTGATTTTTTTGCACAGGAGCGAGGCAAGTATATATTCAATATGATGCTTATTTCAATTTAACGCATTATCTTTTATTTCTATATGCATATTCATATATTTCAATTACTTTTATGAATGAGAATGCTATGCTTTAAATTCCGCTAGCAAGATATGATTAAATGTGCATGGATATAACTGAACTTTAATTTATCAGTACTCTTTAATGTTATATCCGTGCAAACAAATGAGAATGATATGTCTCTTAAAAGGGTTATGCCACATGGTTAGTTAGAAGAAAAGAAAAGTGCTGATTTATTCTATCACTTGACCTAGAGGAATTATAAGTGACTACATATGTTCACACAAGGAGGGATCATACGGTCACAGTTAGGCCAACTGTATATCATATGGTTAGCAGATCCAATGGGTTTAGCCTGTGATGGATATTTTGATATCGATATACACATGTGGATACATGTCTTTCTTCGAGGAGGGTTACACGTTGTTTATCATCAGTAATCCTCGAAGTTCTTCAAAGATTTCTGAGGCATTGATATTATTTCGCTGAGCCTCACAAATAGAATTGAACTTCCATTAACATTCCAGTTTTACTCATCTAATTTGTTTATATACTTGTTAAGCGTAAATCATTCATCCTTGTTGAATTTAATGTCTTGCAGGGCATGATACAAAGGTTGAATCCTCTAATAAGGGGAAAGAAAAGATGATTGATTACTGAGATTGTGCTGACCCTATGGGTGGTCGCTAAGGAAAGAAGATTTTTGGAACTTGTAATGTTATGGACTGTAATATAGAGATAGCTTAGTTTCCGCTATAATTTTAATATTTTGGGTTGTAATAACTCACTACTATTTTCTTTTAACTTTAATTATCCTATGTAAGGATGTGACGTTATCTTTATTTTCCTTTTGACAAAGCCCTGGTTCGATAAGAGATTTTGGGGGTCGTTACATACATAAATATGAAATTATTACAAACTAAATGACATGATCTTGATTAATTTTATATGACAAGATAATTTTGAAATTTAAACAAATAAGGAAATTATTTATTATTCAAAACTATTTACCAAATTAAATTTCATATGTTCACACTCTAAAAGCATTAAATAACAATATATTTATAGAGATTTAAAAACATTATTCCCAAATGAGTGGATGGTTTGCAGAAGGGGAGTTGAATACAAACCAACAAATACTGCAATTTCTTTTGATTCTTTTAAAGTAATAGATAGACTTGCAGAATAATAAAAAATCTCAAGAATACATTGTATAGAAATCAAACTATATCAATCAATAAATATTTGCTTTTATTGATCTTTAAGTTTGTATTACAACCTAGTAATCAAAATTGTTGATGCTAGCTTCTTGAACCTATTTAGTGATGAACAACTACAACTCTAAAATATAAATCTTAGTTTCTCATGTTCTAAGAACTTACTTTTCAAATTCTATGAACTTGTTTCTCTCTCTGTAAATCAATTACAACTGCTCTCTTTCTGTAAATTTATTACAACTGTCATCTCTTAATTTTTCTCTCAATATGTATAGAGATGTATTTAATGCTTTGAGATATGAGATGTGTTCTGAGATATGTATTTTACCTTAGTTACTCTGTGGCTCTATTTATAGATACAACTCTTTTGTCCTCTAAGCTTCTTCTTTAAATTGTCTCCAAAAATATCTCTAATGTTTTTTGGTAATTACAGCTTTGTTACATAAGTTCTCTTTTGCATAACATTTCTCGCACGTCAATCTGCTATGTAACTTTTCTGGTACACACACTCTTCTTATTGGACCAGCTTCCTTATTTTATTCTTAGAGTTCTTAGGATAAGTTATTTCTACAGCATGTCTATCTACTGTGTATTTATATAATTTATCTCTTTGAGCTTCTCTGATTCTTATAGGACTAGGTTCCTTATTTTAATCTCAAAGCTATTAAAATTTGTATAAGTTATCTCTACAATATATACACCTGCAACTTTATACACCTACAGTAGATTTGTGTAACTTATCTTCTTGAAACTTCTCTGGTAGTCAATCTCTCCTTAGTATTTATTTTAATCTAGAGACATAGCCGACTTAGGAAACTCTGTCGTAGTCAGCCATATATCATCAATACGTCTTCTACAATATCCACTTATGGTCATTTTTATCTGTTGATGGCTTCCTTATCTACTGATGACCTCTGGTAGGCATCTATTGGAGTAACTCATATGTTATCCATATGTCATCTTTAATATCCACTAATAGTCATTATTTGCTGATGAGTAAATTATCCTCTGATGACTTATTTATCTGGCGATGGTTATTATCTGCTGATAAAGGACTTTTATCCTCTGATCACCATTTATCTGCTGATGACTTAACCACTGATGAACAATTTATCTACTGTTGCAACTCAACTGTAGATAAGTGTTCCAACTCTGATGCAAGGCTTTATCTGTCGATTGTTTGGTAATTATTTATTGATGACCAACCTACTGCAGATAACCTTTATCTTCTGGTAGCCATTGAAACATTACTTTAGTATATCCTCTGATGAACATGTTTCTACAGAATATCCTCCAATGTTTCAACAAAACTTCTCTATTGCAGATTATCTTCTGATAATTGCTACATAGATGATTTATCTTGTGATGTTTATCTTCTGATGTATATTTTCGCATTGTTAGAGGTTAACATCTACTGACCTGTTTATTAACTAGTGATGAACAGTTTACACTGTCAGAGGATAATATTTAGATAAAAGTCAGTTGCAATTTATCTGCTGATGTTTATATAACACATCAGCAGATTCTACTACAATTTCAGATCTAACAATTATAAGTATTATACATCATTATCAAATACTATAATTCCTAACAAAAAAAAATCAAAATTGAATTTAAATTTAAATTTGAACATGGAAATTTTTTATATGGAATGTTACTAAACTAAGGCTCGTTTAAACCATTTATTATGAAAAATCTGACACAATAAATAAAAATTCATAATAATTTTTATATTCCTGAAAGTAATGTAGATTACAAAAAAGTATTTATAATGATTTTTCAAAATCAGTTACGACATAATAAGTTAATAAAACTACTCTAATACTGTAGAACATAACAGAAGCACAACTCAAAGTATTTTTTCAATTTCATAACTGAAATCTATAGATTTTTCTATGGAGATCTAGAGAATTTGATGGATTTTGAACGAGGTTTGAATATGATTTAACAATTTTAAATAAAATCTTCTCCGATTTTGCTTAAACTAAGAAACAATTTTAAATCCAAATTAAAAACACTAAAGTTTTGATTTCAAAATTTTTACAGAAGAAATATACATCGACGAACATGAAAAAGTTTATTTTGGACTTTTGGAATCTTTTTAAGAATTATTAACCAGTTAAAACTACTGCGAATGGAGAATATTTAACTATTCGTCATATGGAGCAGAAACCAAAAAAAAAAAAATTTGAATTTTAGATTCAGCATCTACATATGTTTTCAGGGTAACTCAAGATTTTGAGATTTTTTGAAGAACATTATGAATAAGAAGAACAATTTAAAAATGAATTCATGTTCACTGTTAAATTAATTACGAATAACATATAAATCCAAAAATCATGAATTTTAAACTAGAGCATTTGCTTAATATTAGGGTTCTAATACATCGAGTAGAACAAACTTTTGAGTTTCTATGCCCTTATTATGCATTAATGAATGAAAACAAGCGTAAATACGCACATGAACATGAATACACAATAAATCTAAAAATGGAATCCTAAATTGTACATTGAACAACGATAATACAACAAAGGGGTGCTCTCATTCACAATAAAATTGGGTTTTTACGGATCGAGCATTAGTTTTTTGTGTTGAATATTCAAATATTGTGAAAATTTGTACATGTTCATGTTTTTAACTACTTTATCCATCTATAAAGTTAGATTTCTTAAAAATATTGCGGAAGATATAAAAAAGTTACTACAGTTCATTTTTTAAAAATAAGTTGCAGTCTATTTTCCAATTTTCATATATATTTGGGTGTGTATAATTAAGGAAAAATGGAGAAAATTCACATCCACTCTTGACTTATCCATCAAGTCTTCTCCATGTAGACAATTAACAAAATGAGTGGACTTTACATGACAGTCTAATAATCTCATTGTGCCTCGAGACATGTAACAATCAAGCTTTAAATACCCCCATCCACCCCCACGCACCCACCCCCCACCCCCCGCGGCCGAAAAAGAAGAAAAAAAACAACTATGTATGGGACCACATGTGCAATTTCTTGGTATTTTTCTTGGTTGTCGATCACATATGTATAGACAATTCAACCATCGATTTAAATTACATGCCAAAGTAAAATTTGAATCAGTCTAATAAGCTAACTAAATAATTTCTAAGGAAAAAATGGTTCGATTGGTGTCTTTGATTAAGACTGAACGAAAGACACGTCTTTTGAATCTTCAGCGCCATAACATTCCATTCGTTTTGAATTATTTCATTTCCGTTCTGAATTTACGAAAAAGGTGTATTAAAAGACGTGTTTATTTATTGTATCCTACGCTCAGAACAATTATATATCTTAAATTTACATATATACATGTGAGCAAGTGTTACAGGTCAAAATTGCGGAGTTCAATGACTTATTCAGATGAGAGAAAATTTAGACCGTATTACCAAAGCATATATCTTAAATTTACATGTATACTTTTATAATCTCATATAAATATATATATATATATACCAAAGCATATATCTTAAATTTACATGTATACTTTTATAATCTAATATATATATATATATATATATATACACACACACGCATACTCCATATACTTTATAAATGGACATAGATAAAAACTTGTATATTTAGGAGACAAGTTTTTGCGTACTAAAGTCTTTTATATTAGAATGTTCAATTTTCATGGGAAGATAAATTGAGAGAATTTTGAATTAAAGGTTGCAGGGATAATTTGGTATATCTACCATACTACCATGATTAACGGATTGCGATTAGATAAACCAATGAAGTTGACATATAGTAATATCTTCTCGATTACACCCATCAATTTACATGTTCACCCAGTTTTTTTAGTATTATTATTTTGGCAGTCTTGAAAAACTTTAAGTACATTATTTGGATTGATTAAAGAAAATTATGATTCCAAATTTTAAAACCACTGGCCAGTATACGTACTTGTGCAATGCACGAGTTTCTTGAAGGAAAATTGAAAAAATATTCATCTAAATATTATTTATACTTTTACAATTATATTTATAATCAAAATAAAATTGTAATATTAAATATCTAATAATCATACTTTATTTTAATCTTTTTGATTAAACGAACTATTAGGTTCATGGTTTGCTTGATTTCATGATTATTGAGATTTAGTATTAATTAATTTATTAAATCGTATAAAAAATCTAAACCTATACTAAATTTTAGTCAAACAATGTTGCAAGTTGAATTTATAATTAGATAAAAGGATAAAGTAAAATAAATTTTATATTTTCTAAATATTAGATAGAGTATCGATCTAATAGTTTCCGTTAATTATTAAATGTTAGTTAAATCATTTATTTGAAGGGGAAAAGACTGAGGAGATTTATTTTAAACCCATCAAAAGAGGTTTTTTTCTTTTTTTTGGTTGTTGGTAAGACATCTGAAGAGTTTGAACTAACCAGAAAATACTCCCCCTTTGTTTTTGGTGGTATGCATTAAAACCTAGAGACAATGGAGATAGCTGTCGTTACACTTTTTACTTATTTACGTATAAAATAGTCGTCATTTTGTAAATACCTTAGTTTTTTGAAAGTTGTATAACAGACAATTTACAACATATTGCATTAGGTTTTATTCAAGTTTGTTTTATTAATTTTTTATTGTCGTTTGTAATTAATTGTAATAGCTTTATATGCACATTATAAATAATAATTATCATTATTTTAATTTTTGTCATTCTTCAAGAATTTATAAGATCTCTTATTGTTGCTTATAAAATATAAATATTTGTAAAAGAAAAGGCACAATTTTTTTTTTTTACAATTTCTTATGTTTCCCTTGAATGGTATAATCTCAATATTTTTTATGTTCAAACTAAAATCAAATAACATTTTCTTTTTAATTTTGAATATTGGATTTGACAAAATTTAGTATGAAGTTAAATGTATCTCTAATTTTAGAACAAAGAAAACATTAAAAAAAAGATCTTGAACATATTTCTATATTTAATGCTTCAAATATTGAAGAAAATAATAAAATAAAATAATATGAATAGATTAAGAATAAAATAATAAAATAAAATAAATAGTGTGACAACTTATTAGAAAGGAAAAACAAGAACATATAAAAATTTATATTTAAATTAAAAAAAAGAGCAGTAAAACAATACAATAAATTTGACTTTTAACCATAAGAATCATAAATAAAATAGTTATATTTATATTAACAAAAAAAATAAACTTTTATAAAAATATTAAAAAATAAATACAAAAAAAAATTGTGCTAGTTTAAAATGTTTCATCTTAGGCATGAATAATTTAGGCTAACCCAAATAACTGAACAAATATGTCTATGAATAGTCCAAATATATCTATAGATAGTCCATAATTAACTCACACATTTCAAACCCAAATAATTGCAATAATAGCTTATGCAATTGGAGTGCCAATTGATCCATTTAATCAAGGGTGACCTATTCTATATATAAGTTTTTCATTAGAGATTACTATTTGTAAATTTTATAATGTTATTTGTGATAGAATTTTGTAAAAATTTCAAATATAAAATTTTGTGTATTTTAAGTATATTTGTGTATTTTATGATATGTTACTTCTAGTTTTTTAAAAGTAAAAAATTACACTCGATTTTGAATTATAAGATTTACTAATTATGCCTTGTACTAACCTTTAATGCAAGATTGGTACACAAAACTAATATAAATCAAAGCTATGAGAAATTACAGCTCTCACAATCTCATCAAATCAGTAAAAATACAAAAGATTTGGATTGAAAGATTGAAGGTTTGAAAAATAGTCTTTAAATCCAACAAGTGTCACTAAGAGCTTTTAAGAAGTGAGGTAATCACTTCCTTATACTTTCATGCTATGATTTATATTTTTACATCATAAATTTCTTCACATCATTAGGAACACACCACAAAAATCCTAGTTGAATTTGAGCTTATTTAATATTTTATATGATTTTCCAAGTTACTAATTACCTTTAGCCACGGTTTCATCATAAATCTCAAAAATTGGTGATGAACACCAAGAACCAATGAATGTTGACCAAACTTTGTCTCTAAATATCTTCATCATTTTTACATGAAAACTTAATTCCTTTATGTACTAAATTGTAGAGTGTTAGGAATTATAATATTTGATGATGATGTATAATACTTAGAATTGTTAAATTTGAAGTTGTACTAGAATCTATTGTTCTGTTATATAAATATCAGTAGATAAATTGAAGTTGACTTTGCCTCAATATTATATTCATACAGTGTAAGTTGTTCATCAGTGGAAAATTGACAGACCAGTAGATGTTATCCTCTAATAGTATGAAATGTACATCAAAAGATAAATCATCATTGCAGGCAATCATAAGATAATTCTGAGCCTAGGTGGATGTTATGTTCATTAGTAGATACTGCATCTCAAAATTAAATAGCTAACAGTGGATATTCTACAGAAACAGTCATCAACAGATAACTGTTTATCAGTAGAAATTATTCTTTAGATGAAAAACTATGCTTCAGAGATTAAATACTTATAAGAAGTCAAGATTACAATTGAGAATAAGTGATTTAGAGAAGATTCTACTACAATATCATGACCATCAGAGGATAATCTGCAATAGAGAAATTCTGTAGAAACATCTAAGGATATTCTGTAGAAACATGTTCATCAGAGGATATTCTACAATAATGTTTCAATGGATACCAGAGGATAAATGTTGTCTGCAACAGGTTGTTTGTCAGCAGGTAAATTACATCTGCAGATACCAGACCATTAGTAGATAAAGCTATGCATCAGAGCATAAACATGTATCAACAATTGAGTTGCAGCAGTAGATACTTTGTTTATCAGAGGTTAAGCCATGAGTAGTTAAATGGTCATCAGAGAATAAAAGTCCTTCATCAGCAGATAATGATGATTAGTAGATAATATGGATCAGAGTATAAATAGTCATTAGAGGATAATTTACTCATTAGCAAATAATGACCATCAGTAGATATTGAAGATAATATATGGCTAACTGCTGTAGACCCCTAAGTCAGTTAGGGCTCTAAAATTAAAATAAGAAAGTGGGTCCAATATGGAGAGATTGGGTACTAGAGACGATACACAGAGATAACTCAAATAGAGAGATAGTGTAATAAAGAGATTGTGTAGCTAAGATGCTATGCTGCAATTACCGAAGAGATTCATAGATATTTTTCATAAAGGTAATCTTTCAGTTATTCACCATGGACAAATAAAGAAGGAAGTTGTGTCTATAAATATGAAAATACAAAGCAGCTGAGAAACATCAATTAGCATCTCAAAACATCTTTGTACACATTAAGAGAAGTTGTAATTAATTTATAGAAAGAGCAGTTGTATCAAGACATAGAGAGTTAAATATTGAGAGAGATACAAAAAGAGTAGCAAGTTTGTAGAACTTGAGTAGCTAGAAATTATTTTCTAAGTTTGCAGTTGTTCATCACTTATCAGATTAAAAAAACTGGTGTCAACAATTTTGATTACCAGGTTGTAATACAAATTCAAAAATAAATCAAAGAAATTATTTTTTAATTGATATAATTTGGTTTCTATACATTGTATTCTTAAGATTCTTTATTATTTTGCAAGTTTATTTGTTACTTTTAAAGAATCGAAAGAAGTTACAATATTTGTTTATTTGTATTCAACCCTCCCTAGAAGCCATCTATTTTGGGACAAAAATTGGATTCAGAGCCTATTAATGCATCAATCAATAGATCAAGAGATGGTTGCTTCAAGCACGAATGGCCATATCAAGATTCCCTATCTCAAGAGGGAAGAATATTTTACGTGGAAGAGGAAAATGTACATGCATCTGATGGCAACTAATTCTAACCACGCCAAAGTAATTAATAAAGGACCTCTCAAACCTAAGAAGTTGGTACCTTTGAAAATTATGAAAGGCATTACCATAGAAGAACCCTATGAGGATAAAAAACCAAAAAAATATTCATCCGATGATAAAACTGATCATCTCATAAATTCAAAGGTGATAAATATTTTGTACAATGACTTGGACTCAAATATGTTCAATAGCATTATCAATTGTGAAACTACTAAGGAAATCTGGGATACTATCCAAGTGTTTTGTGAGGGCACAGAAGAAGTCAGGAAGAATAAATGGTCGTTGCTCATTCAGAAATATGAGTATTTGACTGCTAAATCTGGAGAGTCCAGTGATTAAGGGGTTGCCAATCAATAGAATTAATGAAGCTAGCACAAGTACAAGTACTGCAGTAGCTACTACCCCTACTTTTAAGAAGATAAAATTTGTTAAACCAGGTGCTACTAAGGAAAAGACTAAGGAGGTTGTGCTAGAAAAAAGAGTGAATATGTTAGAAAACATGTTAAATAAGTCAAGAGCCAAAAGCTCCTAGGAAGCAATTCTGAAAGTATGGGAACCCTAACCACCTTACTTTTAAATGTAAGAATGCACCTAGGAACATGCATGCTAAACAATTATCCTCTGATAAAAATAACATAACTATTAAGAACCAAATGCATACTAAGCAGGTTAAAAACAGTTATCAAAAACCTCCTACAAGGTTAAAGGTAAAATCTGAAGCACCTAAGGCTAAGAAGAAAGTAATTTCTTCTATGCAGTGGGTGAAAAAAGATGCTAAATCTGAAAACCTTTAACTCCTGTTAAGTTAACTGCTACTAATGTCAAAGGACCCAAGCTAGCTTGGGTACCAAAATCTACTTAGTTGTTTGTGTGGGCAGTGCATGAAGGTACAAATCTAGTTCTTGGATAATGGATATTCAAGACACATAACTGATGAGAAGTCCCTGCCAACACAAAGTGAAGCTGATGAGTCAAAGCATACTGGAATTGACTCATCAAAAAGATGAAGCTGAAACTCAAGAAACCTCCATCAGTGGATGCTGAAAATAAGAAAAACAAAAAAGCCACTGATTTAGGGGGGGTTTCAAAATTAGCTAAAATTATTTTTCAGAAAAGAAGCAGTTGGGAGTACTAACCCAACACAGAAAAAGTTTGTAGATCTATTCACCAAATCATTGGATGAAGCCACCTTCTACAGGTTGGTAAGTGAGTTAGGTATGCTCAACTTTGGTGAATAAAAACAAGAAAATTCTAAGTAGGACTGAAAAAAATAAAATAAAATAATGAAGCAATAGATAATTACCTTCTAACAACAAAACTGATCAGTGAATAATTATTAGTTGATAAAATGTAGCAGATATCATTATCCGTTGATAGTATAACTAATCAGTAAATAATTTTAGTTTATTGTTGTATCAACAGATAATTTTACACTTCAAAAGATAATTATCGACTAAAATGCTGCATCAGGTAGATAATTTTACTCTTCGATGGATAATTATCAACTGATGAACAAATGTTGTGTGATGACCCCAAAATTCCACATTGAACTTGGGCACCATCAGTAGAAGGAGAACAGTCAATAATACGTGCATGCAACATTAATATACTAAGTATTAATAGTACATCCTTACAGAATTCAGAGTACAAATCATGCAGTGAAAACTATTCTATTACAACAGTTGTAACTATCTTCCTTAGGTGTTCTTTTTAGGCTACTCCATTTATTCTCTGCCTTTGACGTCATGGTACAACGCCTTACTCAAGTCCTGAAATTATGAACTAAATAAGAATGAGCGCTTTACGCTCAGTAAGTATATAAACATAGAGGAAAAAAAATAAAATCTTCGAAGAACTTAATCAATAGTATAATTCTATTTGTGAGGTTTGGGTGAAGCAATACCACCACCTCAGAGTTCTCAATAAACTTCTAACGATCTCAAATGATAACACAATCACGTGATCCTTCTTGAATAAAATGACCTTTTATCCATCGAGGGCTAATTTTTTTGTCCATCAGGGATAAATTTTGGTCCATCAGGGATAAATTTACCTGTCAAGGGATAAATTTTTCATCAGTGGATAAACTGACCATAAATGGATAAATTTTGTTCACCGCCAAACTCATCGGTAATCTATTTGACTACCACCAAACTCTCTTAGCTTTCGCCAAACTTATAAGCCATCGTTAAACTCGTCGGTGGATAAATTGTTCACCGCCAAACTCATCGGTGGATAACTTCTTCAGCGTCAAACTCAATAAGTCAGCAGCAAACTCATCGGAGACTAGTATTTTTGTCTCTCGGAGACTAAGAAATTTTACCTATTGGAGACTAACAAAATATGATTATCGGAGACTAATACTTTATGTTGTCGGAGACTAATATTTTATGCTATCATAGACTAATTTATATATACTGTCAGAGACTAACTTATAATCTCTCGGAGACTAATTTATACTATCAGAGACTAATTTTTATACTCTATTACAGAACAAATTTTGAACTGTAAGAGACTAAGTTTAGAACTTGTCTCAGTTAAAGTGGTGACTTTTTCATTCTATAACGATTGGTGTTATCAATAGATAACCTTACTTAGGACATTCAATATTTTCTTTATTCTTTTCTTTTAGCATGCAAAACTAATAACTCCTAATGTTAAAGGTATATTTTTAAAACATGTTTTTTGAACAAAGTGTTTTACAACATGATATGAATGAATAAGGACAGAAATCAAAACTGAACAAAGCATATGATTAGTATAAAACTCTTACCTCTTTAAGTTTTAAAGAAGGGATTGTATTAGTGCAATATAAGCACAACTGTTTGTAGAAGGGGGGGGGGGGAGATTGTTAGAGATAAATGATGATGATGATGATTATGTAATAATTTGTGCAACTGTAAATACTTGAGGTAATTTATAAACCTTAAGATCAACACGAGTTTTACATCCGCTGATGATAAACTTGTTCATCAGTGGATGGTCAATAACTTCACAAGGCAAGTCAGAAAACAGAAACATTCAAAGGACTTGACAAAGTGAAGAAGAGTGTCTGATGTACTAGTAAACAGTCAAAGTATTCCGCACATCAGAAATTCTAAACAAAGTAACGTTGATTGGAACCCATCAGGGGGGAACCCATAAGGGGAAACCTGTCAGGGAAACCAATCAGGGAAACCTATCAGGGTATGATGAGGGCAGACCAACCCGTCAGGGAAACACTTGAAGGACATGTCAGTGTCAGGCAAACCCATCAGGGTAACCCGTCAGGGGGAATGACCAACATGACATCAGTGGAAGCCATCAGTGTATGCCGTCAGTCATAACCATCAGGATCAAGAAGCACTGAGTGAAACTCAAGTGAAGGTTGAAGCCCTGATCCAGTCAATAAGCATCAGGGGATCCAGAAACACTGATCAAAGTTCATCAGGGCTGATAGTCAGTGGATCGTTATGACAGCATGCATCAGTCATCAGTACTTACATGGAAATCAACGTAACGTGTTTCAGAAGCAAGAAATATCAACTGGAAAGATATTTCTTGAAGTTTGTTTTTGATCCAATGAGAACTCTCACGCATTAAATGCACACAGATCAGGGGAAGAAAAGTAGCAACGAAGCATGCAGTGGTCTGACACATAAAGTTTCGATGTGACATACGTGCGACTAAGTTGAGAAGAGCAGCACGTCTCAAGGACGTGATTTCAACTCACTGATTTATCATAT
Organism: Centella asiatica; assembly: GCA_014636745.2. NCBI lineage: Eukaryota > Viridiplantae > Streptophyta > Magnoliopsida > Apiales > Apiaceae > Centella > Centella asiatica. The sequence continues at coordinate 232,217 of CM025787.1, read as the reverse complement.
AAGCAATGGAGCTCTCATTACACAAATACAGTGATTGAATCTATCCAACAGATCAAACAAACAAATAAGCACACAACACTAGGAAGCTCTATAATATATTTCTTGACAGATTTATTTTTTAGAGAAAAGTTGTAGCTAGTGAGTGTGAGAAGCTGTGAATTTTATTTACAGAATTTGTAGCTGTAAATCACATTTGTGATTATACAGATTTCCAGAAAAACCCCAAGTTTTATTATAACTATTTTAACTTGAATCTGTGTGTTTATTTCTCATAGTTTTTCTGTTTGTTACAACTGTTTTCCAGTAAGCACTTTTAAGTTTAAAAGAGAAAAAAGATTCAGGTGTTTGTATTCATCCCCCCCCCCCCCCCTCTACAAACACTTGTGCTTATATTGCACTAACAGATTGGGATTCTCATTCTACTCTTGAAAAGGACAACTGCTCTTGAAAAGGAAGAATGAAATGTATGTGCGTGTCGAAAAGAGAGAATTTTTGGAAGTGAGGCTAGAATTACATCTCGGGTCATATATTTATAGTGCTTGTAAATCAACTAGAGCATTTGGATCATTTTGATGAAAAATTCTCAGTCGTTGGCTAGAATTATGTCTTTGGGGTGATGTGATTGGCTAGCTTGGCCGGTGTAGCGACTGTCAAAATATTATCCAATCACTTAAAATAGACGATATTCAGTTGAACAGAAAAACTTCTCTTGCAGGTATCCTGGCATAGCAAGTATCCTTTTAAAATACAAGTATATGTACAACCATGTTGGTAACCGTGGTTAGACTGTACAGTTAAGTTGGTTCATCAGTGGAGACATTGCATACAGCCAACTTCTTGAAATATTGTGGTTATATTATCAACACGCAATAGTCCTTGGACAGGAATTTATATTGTCATTTTTCTCTTCTGCAGTGTGTTTCCCAAGGTATCTCCTCTTTCTTGTTCCCACTTGATTAAAATAATCATTTAAAAATTTGGATTGATATATTCATATTATCAACTTACAATATATTTCTTGACAGATTTATTTTTCAGAGAAAAGTTGTAGCTAGTGAGTGTGAGAAGCTGTGAATTTTATTTACAGAATTTGTAGCTGTAAATGACATTTGTGATTATACAGATTTCCAGAAAAACCCCAAGTTTTAATATAACTATTTTAACTTGAATCTGTGTGTTTATTTCTCATAGTTTTTCTGTTTTTTACAGCTGTTTTCCAGTAATCACTTTTAAGTTTAAAAGAGCAAAAAGATTCAGATGTTTGTATTCATCCCCCCCCCCCCCCCCCCCCCTCTTCAAACACTTGTACCTATATTGCACTAACAATTGGTATCAGAGTCTCTTAGCAGATTTCACTTGCTAAAAACAATCATTATCTATGGCCAACAAAGCTGGAAATACTAAGTCCCCATGTTGGAAAGGGGCAAATACTTCTTCTGAAGACAAAGAATGATAGTTCATCTTAGAGCTATTGATGACGAATATTTGCAAATTCTAGAAGAAGTACCTCACGTTCCCAAGAAGCTCATTCCTATAGAAGTCGTTAATGGAGTCAGTATTCCTGAAAAGCTTGTCCCAAAGACAACTGACGAAATGACGATAGAGGAAAGAGAAAAGGTGAAAAAGGATCTTAAAGTCACTGGGATCTTGTATAATGGTTTAGACGATGATATGCTGAATAGTATCATGAATCTTACCACGTCTAAATCTATATGGGATACCATACAAATCCTTTGTGATGGTACTGAGGAAGTGAGGGAAAATAAATTGCAGCTGTTGACACAACAGTATGAGTGGTTCACAGTGAAAAATGGTGAAACACTTGTTGGGTTTCTTACCAGCAAACGCAGCGGAAAAATACGATATAAAATAAAACAAAACGAAACCCAAACCCGAGGATCTATGCGAAACAATTTAATACAGATAGTTTAAGTTTTTACCAATTAATTGTGCGAATCTGAAGCTTTGGTGAAGGTGTTGATCGTCTCCAAATCTTGAACGCTATCCAATTGAACAGCGTCTCTACGGTATCCACGCGAACACCCGCGAATCATCTTACGATCCGAACAAAAAGAATTACAGTACTAGCTGTATGATCTGTATCTCTCTTCTCTCTCTATATCTTTGAACTCTAGTATCTCTATTATGAGCAACTAGTGTTCTTAGAATACGTAAAACGTTGGTTAGAGAGAATGGCTAATATATCATATATATATATAGCCTTTCATAGAGTAATTCAAAACCTAATCTAATTAGGAGACTTAAAATCCGAATTTTATATTTATTAGATATATATATGTAATTAATCAAGTCTCACTTAATTAATATATATATGCACAAATAAATATATATTCGTATTTCCTTCTAAAGGACTCTACTTCATACAGATTACATATATAAATATATATATATGTATTTAATTTAAAGCCATGATTTAATAAATCAATCTTATTGATATATTAAAATCATAGACATTTAAATTATCTCTCCTTGACGAATGTTCTTTGTGTGTGACCCTGTAGGTTATTATTACGTTGGCAATAATTTTAAATCATATTATAAAATTATAAACAGTGAGCGGCATCTAGTAATACATCACTGTTACCCAAGTAATAATAAAGTCATAGATTGGACGTTACCTTTCGTGACCAATGTTTCAATGTAACTTAATCCTTTTAACCATGATATCTAAGATTAAATTCAAGGCATGGATGTGTCATCCTCTTTATAATTTAATCTCAGTTTTCTTGATCAATGAGTAAACTATATGAAACAAATCTCTATTTGAGCATGGCCATGCATTTCATAGTTTCACTCAATCAAGAGGCCTATAGATATCACCCCTAATTTATAGGAGGGTTAAATTCCATCTACATCATTCCCATTTCTCACATAACTCATTATGCATCCAACAATCACCTTTATCGTCCACCCGGTTAAAGGTGACTTTTGATAACGTCAAAACGCATAACTCCTTATGTAGAAATGTCATGACTTCAGGTCGAAGGACCATTACATCATTGTCACTATGAGAATTACTTATGACACATAGCATAACGCTCCATGTAGAATTCTCATGGTGGGTCTGTCCAGTACAATGTTCTCTAACATGTACCTATGTATCAACTTAATATATCTCGTATATATTTATGACCAATGAGATATGGCCATCAGTTAATCACATACTAGTCTCAATGTATTATTGTTGTCCCGATGACAATGATACTCGACTAGGGACATTTAAGAATAATGATACATTACATACTTATATGATCTCATATTCAAGTCACATACTTGAATCCATATAATTAGTAGCATTTTTCTAAGGACATTTATTATGTTAATAATTTATATAACGCAGTAAATAAAACATAATAAATTATCATTAACCAAAAACATATTATAAATATAGTGTCATAATCATTACATAATTGGCCACTAGGGCATACACTCTAACAACACTTACTGAAATGTTTGACAGATTCAACAGGTTGGTAAATGACCTGAGATTATATGGGAAGGCACGTGCTAACAAGGATGTGAACAGAAAGTTCATGAGAGCCCTTCCCATATCATGGGATCCTATCAGGGAATCCAAGGACATGAATCTTCTAGACTTGGATAGGCTTTATGACACCCTAAAGACATATGAACTTGAGGTTCAACAAAGATCTGAAATGTCAGGGGATGCTAGAAAGCTTAAATCTGTAGCCCTGATGGCTGCCACGAAGGACAAACAAGAAACAAGGCCAAGTGTTTTGATGAAGCAGCAACTAGAAGATGCTGACATAGAAAGGAACAAAGAAGCTGACTTCAAGGAGGAAGAATATACTCCGGAAGAGTTAGAGGAGCTGGATGAAACCATGGCCTTCCTTGTAAAAAGGTTTTCCAAGATGAAATTCCAAAAGCCTTCGGGATCTAAAAGATTTTCAGAAAGGAAATCCAGTAGCACGAAAAACTTTATTGACAAATCAAGAATAAAGTGCTACAATTGCAATGAGTTGGGTCACTTTGCAAATGAGTCCCGCAAGGCCACAAAAGATGGTGAATCCAGAAACAAAGAAGCTGTTGTGAACTACAAGAAGAAATACTTTGACCTTCTTAATGCAAACAAGAAGGGAAAAGCATATATTGTAGAGGGAAAGGACTGGGCTGACTCTGATGAAGAAGAAAATGAAGAATATGTCAACCTAGCCCTGATGGCCTCATCCACTAACAGTAGCAGCTCACAGGTATGCCTCGAAATTTCCTCTAACATGTCTAAAACTAATTGTGTTAAAACTGTTAAGGAAATGGCTTGTCAGATAAAGGATCTCTATGACACCCTGAGGAGTGTTGTAGCTGAAACTGAGAGAATGCAGAAAATTAATGAACAGTTATCTGCTAGGAACACTCTTTTAGAATCAGAAAACTCTAGACTTGAGAGTCTTAAAAAAGAACTCTCAAGGACTAAAAATCTTCTTGACTGTGCTATCAAAAGAGAGGAATGGACCTCGAATTTTCTTAGTCAAGAAAGGGAAGTCATTAAGAGATGGAGTGAGTCTAGCAGGAAACTGGAGGATCGTTTGGGCTATGAAGAGACTCAAGTGCAGCAAACTCCCATTGAGATTGAGATGGCAGCTAGCTTTGGAAAAAGGCCAATACAACCTATCAAGTTTGTTAAGGCAGACACAAAGCTAGAATCAGGGAATGTTTTCCCAGTAAGTGGAGCTTCCACTAGTGGTGGGAGAGGCAAGAAACTTATTCTTGCCAAAGCACTCAACCCTCCAGTTATGAAAGAACTAGACTATGCATCAGTGAATACACAGTCGTCAGGGGGAAAGAGTGCATCAGGCCGTAATAGCCCGTCAAGGGAAAAAGGCCTGTCAGGGGAAAGCAAGAAGAATAGAAATGGTAAGCTAGGTGTTAATAAAACTAGCAATTATTCTTCCATTCATGAAGCCCCTAGAAAAGTGTGCTGGAATTGTGGTAATTGTAATCATTAATCTTTTCAATGCAAAGAAAAATCACAAATTTTGACTGGCACAATTTTGTATGGTGATGATTTACCAACTGTTAAAGCCTGCTCCTCAAAGGATAAAGGCAAAATAACTGTTGAGAAATCAAAAGCATATGTTGAAGCTCCTAAAAAGGAGAAAGTTTTAAATTTGCCAAAACCAAAAGTCATCAATAAAGATAAAGCTGTATTATCTATTACTGTGACTAAACCTAGAGGACCCAAAACAAATTGGGTACCAAAAACAATTTAAATGTTTTCTTGTGTGCAGGGAAAGGTCAAAAGCAGTCAAATTTGGTTTCTATATAGTGGCTGCTCAAGGCACATGACAGGAAACAAAGCCCTGCTCACAGAATTCCAAGAAAAGGCTGGTCCAGTAATTTCATTTGGTGATAACAGCAAAGGACTAACTCTTGGTTAAGGCAAAGCAGCAAATGGGAATGTTTCATTTGAAAATGTAGCACTGGTTGATGGGCTCAAGCACAACTTGCTAAGCATAAGTCAACTAAGTGACAAAGGGTTCATCACTTCCTTCAAAGGAGATCAGTGCCTAATTTCAAATGAAAGTGATGGGAAGCTGGTTTTGTCAGGGATAAGAAAAGGTGATCTCTATGTTGCTGATTTTAATTTAGTGAGTGGAGAATCATGTTTCTACAGCAGGGCAACTCCTGATGAAAGCACACTATGGCACAAGAAGCTCTCTCACCTGAACTTTAAGTCAATTAATGATCTAGTGAAGAGAGAGTTGGTAACTGGACTTCCCCAAATGGAGTTTATCCAAGAAGGATTATGTTCAGTATGTTAACAAGGGAAGCAAAGGAAATCATCCTTTGTCAGCAAGGAAGCCACTATGATCAAAGATCCAATTCAATTGTTACATATGGATCTCTTTGGCCCTGTCAACATTATGTCAGTGTCATAGAAAAGATTTGCAATGGTCATTGTGGATGACTACACCAGATACACTTGGGTAAAGTTTCAGCATGCTAAATCAGAAGTATCTCAACAAATTATTGACCATATCAAGAAGGTGGAAACAGAATCAGGGTCAGTGGTTAGAATGTTGAGAACAGATAATGGAACTGAATTCAAGATTGCAGCTGTTGAGGGATTTTTTGTGGAGAAAGGCATAAATCATACATTTTCTGCTCCAAGGACTCCTCAACAAAATGGTGTAGTGGAAAGGAAAAATAGAACCCTGATAGAAGCTGCTAGGTCAATGCTAGCAGAGGCAAAGATTCCCACCTATTTTTGGGCTGAAGCAATTTCCACAGCTTGCTTTACTCAGAATAGATCACTAATCAACAAGGCTCACAACAAGACACCATATAAGCTAATGACAGGGAGAAAACCAAGTATTAAGTTCCTCCATGTCTTTGGATGCAAATGTTTTGTTCTGAGGAATTTTGGTGAGAACTTAGGAAAATTTGATCCAAAAGCTGATGAAGCAATTTTCCTAGGTTATTCTCTGTCATCCAAGGCCTTCAGGGTTTACAACAAAAGACTTCAAGTGGTGATGGAGTCTATAAATGTAGCTTTTGATGATCAAGAAATTTCTGGGCTTGAAGACCCTGGTTTTCATGAAGATCTCAAGTTTGAAAATGAAGATGATATTGATTACAAAGAGAATGAAGTCGATGAGTGCAGACAAATGGAGAATTTATCCATTCCTGATGTCAATCCAAACAATGTAGAACCCCCTTCAGTAGATAGAGTTAATTTTCTGGACAACAAATCAGGGGATACTTCATTAGGGGATCATTCATCAGGACATGCACCATCAGGGGATAACTTGAACCTTGAATTATCCACTAATTCAGGGGGAGAGTTTTCAGAAGCTGGTAGCACAGGCTTAGGGGGAAGAGATGATAGTCAAGCAAGCTCATCAAGATACATCTCCAATCTTAAATGAGCCAGAAGTCACACAACAGATCTGATTATTGGTGACCGAAGTAAAAGAGTGCACACCAGGAAAGCAACATCTACTGAATGCCTATATGCTTGTTTTCTTTCTCAAATTGAACCAAAGAAGTTTGAAGAAGCTATTCAAGATGCAGACTGGATCTTGGCAATGCAGGAAGAGCTAAATCAATTTGAAAAGAATCAAGTATGGAAGCTTGTACCTAATCCCAAAGATATGATCATAATAGGTACTAAGTGGGTATTCAGAAATAAGATGGATGAAGCTGACATTGTTGTAAGAAACAAAGCAAGATTGGTTGCAAAAGGATATCTTCAAGAAGAAGGGATTGATTTTGATGAGACCTTTGCACCAGTAGCCAGACTTGAGGCTATAAGAATTTTCTTAGCCTATGCAGAACATTCCAATTTTAAAGTATATCAAATGGATGTGAAAAATGCTTTTCTAAGTGGGAAATTGGAACAGGAGGTGTATGTCCAACAACCTTCAGGATTTGAATGCTCAAAATTTCCAAATCATGTCTACAAACTGGAAAAGGCACTTTATGGACTGAAACAAGCACCTAGACCTTGGTATGATACACTGTCAAAGTTTCTGGTGGAAAACAAATTTTCAAGAGGTATCATTGACAAAACCTTATTTTTCAGACAACACCAAGGTCATCTGATTTTGGTTCAAATCTATGTTGATGATATTATTTTTGGATCCACTGACACAAGACTGTGTGAAAAGTTCTTCAAACTCATGTAAAACAAATATGAAATGAGCTTGATGGGTGAATTATCTTACTTCTTGGGATTGCAAGTTAAACAAGACTCTGATGGAATCTACATTCATCAGACAAAATATGCCAAAGAACTTCTCAAGAAATTTGATATGGAGGACTCAAAAGTAGCAAAGACACCTATTTGATTTGAAGACTTACAAGGGAATGATTGGATCATTACTATATCTGACAGCAAGCAGGCCAGACATAATGTTTGCAACATATCTTTGTGCAAGATATCAAGCTGACCCAAAGGAATCTCATCTCATTGCAGTGAAAAGGATCTTGAGATATATCAAGGGCACTACAGAGTTGGGACTTTGGTATCCAAAGGAGTCTGGATTTGAATTGCTAAGATATTCTGATGCTGACTTTGGAGGATGCAGGATTGACAGAAAGAGTACAACAGGAAGCTGTCAATTTCTGGGAGGAAGGCTTGTATCTTGGTTCAGCAAAACGCAGCATTCTATTTCTACATCTACGGCTGAAGATGAATATATTGCAGCTGGAAGTTGTTGTGCACAAATTCTATGGATGAAAAATCAGCTAATGGATTATGGTCTGAATTATTCCAAGATTCCAATAAGGTGTGATAACACTACTGCCATTGCCATTGCTGAAAATCCAGTACAACATTCCAGAACTAAGCTTATAGAAATCAGATATCATTTTATCAGGGAACATGTTATGAATGGGAATATTGAATTATAGTTTGTACCTTCAAATCAGCAGTTGGCAGACATATTCACCAAAGCTCTTGATGAAGCCACATTTTCAAATCTTGTGGGAGAGCTAGGAATGGTGAATTATGCGTCAAGGTCAGAGTCAAACTCATAAGATTTGGTATTTCTAACTCATTTCATAAGTTCTTGATGAAATCAATTGATATGTGGTTATATATGTTCAAATTGTAAATATGTATATACTTGTATATTCTGCATTTTGTTTTGGATTGATGCATCAGGGTGAGGGCTTCCTTAAGGACGCATCAGGGTCAGGGTACCCGGCTCGCTCGTCAGGGTCAGGATGTCCGGATCGCTCGTCAAGTTCAGGATGTCCGGATCGCTCGTCAGGGTCAGGGTGTCCGACTTGTTCGACAGGGTCAGGGTATCTGACCTGTGTGTCAGGGTCAGGGTGTCCGTCTTGTGCATCAGGGTCAGGGTGTGTACATACAGTAAATCATCAAGGTAAGTTTTAAATTTTTTTTACTGCATCGGGATTCTAGGTCAGTTAAGTGATGACAACTCATCATTAAGTCCTTCTCTCACTGATGACGTGTCATCACAAAAACTGAACTGACTCCCTGATAGCATGTTTTCAGGAGAAGTTTTCAAACGTCAATAGGCAAGTATTAATACTCTATCTCTCCTACTTTTTGAAACTCCCCAAAACGTTTAATCTATATCTGATATTTGCTCGAGTTTTTTTTCTCTCGTCCTTACAGAAACCCTAAAACTTCAAATCTTCAAAGCATCCATGGCACGACAACAAATTCAGAGGAACTTGACAGTCCCACCCACAAACTACGTGGGCTTCTCTGACATTGATGAGGTAAGTGATTCTTTTAAACCGATAATGAACTATCTGCTCAACTCTGAGTATAGTAAAGCCATCTTTACCGATGAAGAAATGTCGGGGGAAGCACTGTCAAAACTTTGGACTAGTGCCAAGTTCATGTACTCCACCACCAAGCCTGATGTGGTCAAAGGTATCTCATTCAAAGTTTCGTCTGAGAAAGGGAAAATAACTCCTTCCAGACTTAACTCTGTTTTGGGGCTACCTACTCAAGATCTGGTGGATGTACCCAGTGATGCAGTTCTGCTGGATTTCTTGAGGGAACTGGGCTATAACGCTGCTCCCAACGCAGTGTTAAAGTTCAAGGTTCTCAAGAGGGTGAACGTGAAGAGGGAGATTTCTTATCTCTTCGACACCATCACCAAGGTGTTCTCAGATAATTGTTCTAACTTTGAGGTTATTACCTCTTTAACTTTAAAAATAGCATTTGCAATAATTAGAAATGTAAATATAAATATAGGTAAAATATTTTTTGATGATCTTGTAAATAAATTAGGTAATTTTAGTAATAGGAAATTTGAAATATATTATGTTAGATTTTTGTACATGATTATTAAAGATCAGATTACTAATTTTTCTTTTAAGAATGATATACCTGTACAGACATACAAGCAAACAAAGAAACTATTTGTAGAAATAATAAAGAAATCTTTTTCAGCCGAACCGTTTGCTCTTCCATCGCATATGGTACAGGTAGTAAATTCTACACCTTCTACTTCTCAAACTGTACATTCTTCACCTTCATCTACTATGGCAGAGAAATCAACCACCTCTCTGCCTACCCAAGTAGAACAACCAATTTCTTCACAACCACTCTCAACAACCCAACCCACAGTCTCCCAAAAGACTGTTGGGATTAAAAGAAAAACCAGTGAAGTTACCACAACAACTGAGGGGGAGCAAGGAGAGAGAGTGATTGGCTATAGGCGTAAGAAGAAGAAGGGAGCCACGAGTGCTACCCAACAGCCTGACCAAGCAGTATCCTCTCAAAAGGATGCTGCTTTTGGTAAGGAATTAAACATATTTCTAACTAGTTCCTCTCAAAAGGAATTAGTTATTGAAAATAGTCCCTAACCAAGGACACAATTGAGTGTGGCACATACACTGACCATAGACACTGATGAACCTACCATCAGGGTCTCTGAGAGCCACTTGCAGATATCCTCCACAGTGAGTGCACATACCACTCAAGATGTTGTAGCTCAGAAGCTTCTCAATAAGATCCACATGAGTCATAAGCATTCTTCTACAGCATCTTTTGATGAATCACCTCCTCGTTTAGTGATTCAGCCAACACTCCCATCTACACCACTTCCTTCTTTCTCTGTTCCTCACATTTCTTCAGATATAATGACACAAACATTAAGTGTTATACAATCAGATTCTCCACATTCTCAATTCGTGGAGGAGCCAACACTCTCTGACACAGTGTTTGATAGTCACCACTCTCACATGGTTGACTCATTTTTCCTTGATACAAACACTGATGATCAAACAGGGGACATGAACACCACTGTATATACTAGAACAATAACTCTTTATGTACCCCCAATTGTATATACTTCCTCTATAGAAACATATACTTCTCCAATTATACATACTCACTTTACTTCTTCTCCTTCTCCTATCACAACTGTCGAACCAGAATCTGTAGATACATCTCTTGAACTGGTCAAAGTTGGTGATTTCCAAGCCCATAAGAGCCATTCTAGGACAATTTTGAGTGAGACTGAGAAAATACTTAGTGCAGAGAGGCAAAGTCAAAACCTTGAGAGGACTTTGGCAAAAGGAGAGCAAGAGAGTACTGCCTGAGTAGTCACAGAAAAAGGAGAGAATACGAGTGATGCCTTAGACGGCAAAGAAAAAGGAGAGGATAAGAGAGATAAGGATGAGATCCTTGTAAATAAAGAATAGAGATAAAATCCAAATAATGTAAATAATACTTCTACCTCTGAAAGTGATGAAGATGATGCTCCACAAGATGATTTTTTCCAGTTCATCGGAGTTGATTTGTACTTTCAGCAGAACCAGATGTCTGACACTGTACAGTTATTAAAGCAAGAGTTAGCTAGAACTACTGATCCAATCTTGTTCAAAGTGTTAAAGTCGCAGATCATGACTGGTCAGTTAATAGATATAGAAAATAAAAAATTGTATACACATTTTTCATCAAAGATACAGCAAGTTGTCGACTCCCTGGTCACCAGCCAGACTCTACTCCGGATGAAGAAACAAGCTGACACAGTTGGCAAGAAGCTAGTTGATCTCACTTCCCAACTGACCAGCATGGAAACTCTGCAACATTTCATGGCTGGCACTCTGCAAAAAGTTCTTCAAGTCACATCCCGACTCTCAACTCCCACTGATGATGCTGTCAAAAAGGGGGAGAAATCTACCAAGCAGTCGTCGTCAGGGGATGTTGCTGAGAATGCAAATCAACAATCAGGGGATGTGACTGCTCCTGTTCTTGCTCCAAAATCCAAGGATAAAGGCAAAGGTATCCTAATTGAGGAACCCAAGAAGAAATCCAACACTCAATCAGGGCCTAAGCTACTTGGAGATGCCATGAAGACAGCCCACTTTCCAACACCTATTGAATTTATAATTGATGGGAAAATGGAGCTGGTCTACCCTCAAGATAAAAAGTTAGTATAAGCTGATGCAATCTTTGCACAGCAACTTCAAGAACAAGAAGAGAGGGAAATGGCAAAGGAATAGGAGGAAGAAGCAAAGAAGAAGAAGAGTGTCAGGCCCAAGACCTCCAGGAAACCTCAGCCAAGAAGATTACAAAACCCTAAAAGTGCATCAGGGGATAAAAATCAAGATAAAACTGAAGACCTTGATGTCACTACAAAGAAGTTATATGAAGCCAAGGACAAAGCACCTTCTCCTGTTACCAAAGAATATGGTCCACCCACTCTAGCTGAATTTCTCAAAGAAGAAAGGCATAAAAACCTGACATTTATGTTCTCCATAAAAAGCATAGATGTCAGGTTCAACAATAGAAAGGATCAGCTAATAACAGTTCAACTGAAGAGTGGGTCAGAATTCAATGTAGCAATGGACTGGTTCAGGAGAATGGATGCTGAGCAATTAGGACTGGTCCTAAATCTGATTCCAAGATCCTCGCAGGCTAACAAAGACTTAAGGGGGATAATCGACAGGCTGAGGAGAGCCATCAACAATGAAAGGAGCCTGCCCAAAGCATTGGAAAGTCCACTGAAATTATTCTATAGATCCACTGATGGGCAGGAGAAAAGTATAAGGATCAAAGAAGTTGATGGCCTAAACCTGGAGGAAGCGATGCATGTTCTAAGCCAAATAGCCTATCACAAAAATGAACATGTCATCATGTTCAGAATCCTGCTGATTCAGAGAGCATTGAAGGAGATTGAAGAAACCAAAACTGATGATGGGAACATTGCAGTAAGGTATGTGCCACCAGTGAAGGGATTTAAAGAATATCCAAAAATGATCACTAGCCCCATGGGTGTTCAATTCAAAAATGAAAAGGGGGAGATCATTACCTTCTACTGGTCACAACTTGCTGCAGCCAATGTTCAAGAAATAAAATCCGTCCTTGAAGCTTTGGAATCCAGCAGAAATGTCAACATAGTCAATTTCAGAAAACTTCTTCAAAAGGAGCTGGAGCAACTGGAAGCAGGTGGAGAAGACAACAGACTAAGGATTCCTGATCAAAACCCAGATCAAAGAAGACAAGGCCTTGGAAGTGACTCTCAACCGATTGAATCAAGTCATCCATTGCCCTTTGTCTCAGCAAAAAGGAAAAGGGATCCTGATGTCTAATACAACATTCTTTTTGTAATAGTTATAGGACAACACTTGTACAGAAATTCTTTTATTAATTCATTCAAAATTCTTTCATCTATTTAGTATTGGTTTTGACATCATCATCAGTGCATCTAGGGATTTATGGTTATCAAATTGCTAAACATAATTAAGGGGAGATTGTTAGAGATAAATGATGATGATGATGATTATGTAATAATTTGTGCAACTGTAAATACTTTAGGTAATTTATAAACCTTAAGATCAACACGAGTTTTACATCCGCTGATGATAAACTTGTTCATCAGTGGATGGTCAATAACTTCACAAGGCAAGTCAGAAAACAGAAACATTCAAAGGACTTGACAAAGTGAAGAAGAATGTCTGATGTATTAGTAAACAGTCAAAGTATTCAACACATCAGAAATTCTAAACAAAGTTGCGTTGATTGGAACCCATCAGGGGGAACCTGTCAGGGAAACCAATCAGAGAAACCTATCAGGGTATGATGAGGGCAGACCAACCCGTCAGGGAAACACTTGAAGGACATGTCAGTGTCAGGGAAACCCATCAGGGTAACCAGTCAGGGGGAATGACCAACATGACATCAGTGGAAGCCATCAGTGTATGCCGTCAGTCATAACCATCAGGATCAAGAAGCACTGAGTGAAACTCAAGTGAAGGTTGAATCCCTGATCCAGTCAATAAGCATCAGGGGATCCAGCAGCACTGATCAAAGTCCATCAGGGCAGATAGTCAGTGGATCGTTATGACAGCATGCATAAGTCATCAGTACTTACATGGAAATCAACGTAACGTGTTTCAGAAGCAAGAAATATCAACTGGAAAGATATTTCTTGAAGTTTGTTTTTGATCCAATGAGAACTCTCACGCATTAAATGCAAACAGATCAGGGAAAGAAAAGTAGCAATGAAGCATGCAGCGGTTTGACACATAAAGTTTCGATGTGACATACTTGCGGCTAAGTTGAGAAGAGCAGCACGTCTCAAGCACGTGATTTCAACTCACTGATTTATCATATAAGCAATGGAGCTCTCATTACACAAATACAGTGATTGAATCTATCCAACAGAGCAAACAAACAAAGAAGCACACAACACTAGGAAGCTCTGTAATATATTTCTTGAGAGATTTATTTTTCAGAGAAAAGTTGTAGCTAATGAGTGTGAGAAGCTGTGAATTTTATTTACAGAATTTGTAGCTGTAAATTACATTTGTGATTATACAGATTTCCAGAAAAACCCCAAGTTTTATTATAACTATTTTAACTTGAATCTGTGTGTTTATTTCTCATAGTTTTTCTGTTTGTTACAACTGTTTTCCAGTAAGCACTTTTAAGTTTAAAAGAGAAAAAAGATTCAGGTGTTTGTATTCAT
>CM025787.1:175132-217673 GCA_014636745.2 Centella asiatica | reverse complement strand
GGTGTTTGTTTTCACCCCCCCCCCCCCCCCCTCTACAAACACTTGTGCTTATATTGCACTAACAGATTGGGATTCTCATTCTACTCTTGAAAAGGACAACTGCTCTTGAAAAGGATGAATGAAATGTATGTGCGTGTCGAAAAGAGAGAATTTTTGGAAGTGAGGCTAGGATTACATCTCGGGTCATATATTTATAGTGCTTGTAAATCAACTAGAGCATTTGGATCATTTTGATGAAAAATTCTCAGTCATTGGCTAGAATTATGTCTTTTGGGTGATGTGATTGGCTAGCTTGGCCGGTGTAGCGACTGTCAAAATATTATCCAATCACTTAAAATAGACGATATTCAGTTGAACAGAAAAACTTCTCTTGCAGGTATCCTTGCATTGCAAGTATCCTTTTAAAATACAAGTATATGAACAACCATGTTGGTAACCGTGGTTAGACTGTACAGTTAAGTTGGTTCATCAGTGGACACATTGCATACAACCAACTTCTTGAAATATTGTGGTTATATTATCAACACGCAATAGTCCTTGGACAGGAATTTACATTGTCGTTTTTCTCTTCTGCAGTGTGTTTCCCAAGGTATCTCCTCCTTCTTGTTCCCACTTGATTAAAATAATCATTTAAAAATTTGGATTGATATATTCATATTATCAACTTACAATAATCGATTATTTTGGACATCACATTAACGTAAAACTCATGCATTAAATATTTAGACAACATATGAACTTTGTCCTATTTACACTTATTCTTATAAAATTTTGGGTCCTCACATGTTGCATCAACAGATAATTTATTTTTTCAGAAAATAATTATCGACTGATAAAAAAATGAATCATCGAAAGATAATTTTACTCTTAGGAGGATAATTATTGACTGATGACTAAAACAAAAAAACATCAGTGGTTAATTTATCTCCTAATGAATTACTCATCAGTGGATAATTAGCTGCTAGTAGCAAAAATTAAAATCTTAATTTCCAAGTTATCTTCTCTATTTCTACTACTTCTGCTAAAATAAAGGAGGATAGTGTAGACCCAACTCCTTCTGCCCAAGTAGCAAAACCCTCTAAAACCAAATCTATAACAAATGTCACCTCCTCTAACTTTCAAAAGATAAAGGTTATAAAAAGAAAACAACCACAACCAGCAACAACTAAGGGGGAGGATGAGCATGTCAAAGGTGAAATAAAGAAGAAAAAGAGAATAGTGAGAACCCTTGGAGACTACTTAGTATATTCTCAATTGGATACTAAATCTAAAAGGAAAAAAGCACATTTCTATGTGCAACCTCTCAAAAGGCTGTATCCATTGAAAATAGTCCACCTCCAAAGATACATATATTTGAGTCTAAAAAGAACACATCTGTAAATACCTTTAAAAGGAAGAAGAAGAAGAAGAACTTGATCAATGATCAACCTATCAGTGAGTGCACACACAAGAGTCTCAAACTGATGTTTTTCTTTTCTCCATTCAAGAGAAGCAACCAACACTCTGTTTTATACTCTTATTGTTTGGTTGGATGCAAGTAACACAAGATTATTGGATGGTACAGTAAAACACCTCATACCAGATTATTTAATCACATGAGGATCAAGTGTAGTTGCACTCACAGGATGTTTATGAAGCATTGATCAACACAGAATAGAGAAACATGAAGCTTTAATACTTCATGATCAATAATTTTCAAACTAAGCTCAAGAATGTCAAGTAAAACACAGTTTGTATTCTTACTAATCTTCCTACTAATTCAAATACATTCAAAGAGGGAGAATAGTCATAACATAGTTCAAAGGACATTCATGAGCTTAAACCATTCTTCCTAGTACTCAACCTAATCTATCCATTTCTACCCTTCAACATTAAGATGTTGATGTCAAAAACCTGAGAATAATCAGGTGAAAGGGAGTAAAGAGTAATTATGATGAAAACAGGGGGAGAGTTGTTAAAGATGTTAGCAGATTAATGGCTGAACTTGAAAAATTATAGAAAGCCAACAAAGCTATTTATGCAGTCATCGTGGTTAGCAGAACAGAACTGGTACAATTGTGTTTGCACACTTTTAATTTCAGTTCTAAGTAGTATTATTATAAGTTTTATGTTTTGACATCATCATCAAACCTTATCTCCCAAGGAATTATTGCATTTGATGATGATGAATAATACTTAGAATTGTTAAATTTGAAATTGTATTAGAATATGCCGATGTGTTATATAAACATCAACAAATAAATTAAAGTTGGCTTTGTTTAATTATTATCCTTCGATAGCATAAGTTGTTCATTAGTGGACAATAAATAGGCCAGTAGATGTTATCCTTTGATAGTATAAAATGTACGTCAGAAAATAAATCAGAGGATAAATCATCACTGTAGCCAGGCATAGGATAATTCTAAGTCTTGGTGGATATTGTGTTCATTAATGGATACCAAATCTAAAGATGAAATAACTAGCTGTGGATATTCTATAGAAACAGTAATTAGGAAATAAACTTAGTCATCAGTAGATAACTGACTGTTAACAAATATTGTTATTTAGATGATAAAGTTATGTTTCAAATGTTAAATACTTATCAGAAGTCAAGATTACAACCGAGAATAAGTAATTTAGAGTAGATTCGACAGAGTCATGACCATCAGAGAATAATCTGCAGTAGAGATATTCTTCATAAACATATTTATCAGAGGATATTGTACATCAAAGTTTCAATGGCTACTAGAGGATAAAGGTTGTCCACAGTAGGTTGGTCATCAGCAGGTAAAATTACATGAGCAGATAAACCTATGTATCAGAGCATAAACACTTATCAACAGTTGAGTTGCAGCAAAGGATAAATTGTCTATCAGTAGATATTCTACAACAGTGGATCATTATTCATCAGAGGTTAAGCCATCAGTAGATAAATGGTCATCAGAAGATAAAAATAATTCATCAATAGATAATGATCATTGACAGATAATATACATCAAATGATAAATGGTCATCAGAGAATAATTTACTCATCAGTAGAAAATGATCATCAGTGGATATTAAAGATGACATATGACTGACTGCAGCAGACCCCTAAGTCGATTAGGGTTCTCAAATTAAAATAAGGAAACTAATCCAATAACGAGAGATTGGGTACTATAGACGATACACAGAGAACTCAAACAGAGGGATAGCAGAGATATCATAACTCAGAGATAGCGTAAAGAAGAGATTGTGTAGTTGAGATGCTATGTTGCAATTACCCAAGAGATTCAGAGATATTTTTCATAAAGATAATTTTTCAGTTGTTCACCATGAACAGATGAAGAAGGAAGTTATGTCTATAAATATGGAGATACAGAGAAGTTGAGAAACATCAATTAACATCTTAGAACATCTCTATACACATCAAGAGAAGCTGTATTTTTTTACAGGGAAAGCAATTGTATCAAGAGATAAAGAGTTAAATATTAAGAGAGATACCGAGAGATTAGCAAAGTTTGTAGGACTGAAGTAGCTAGAAATTATTTTCTAGGTTTGTAGTTGTTCATCACTGAACAAATTAATTAAAGAAGCTGGTGTTAATAGTTTTGATTACCAGGTTGTAATACAAGTATTATTGATTGATATAATTTGGTTTCTATACACCGTATTCTTGAGATTTTTTATTATTCCTCAAGTTTATCTATTACTTTTGAGAATTTGTGGTTTGTATTCAACCCCCTGTCTCCCTTACAAACAATCTAATTTGGGACAAACATAGAGACCAGTGACTTTAATCTCATTAACACAAGTAATAAGTTTATAAACAAAATGTGAAAACACATTTCACTTTATAACCACCTACTCGATACAGTTAATAGCTTGATAATATATACGTATGCATTTTTTGGGTTTTGCGTTAGATGTGTGTATGTTGCATATGTACGAGTTGGTCGGTTTGTATTTGTTGCTTGTGGATATCTGGTTGTGATATTGATAGCCGAAGGCGATGGAGGCCATAGTTATGCAAGAATGAAATCGAAGGGAGGGATTGTTAGAACAAAATAAGCTCAAGTGTTTGTAGAAGGGGGTTGAATACAAACACAACTTTTTCATACTTTTTAAAGCTTGAAAAGCACACGCTGGAATAGCTTCAATATCCAAAAAAAGAAAAGATATTTGATATGAAAACACAAAGATTCAAGTTAAAATGTTGTATTATAACTTGTATTTTTCTGGGTATATGTTATTATCACAAAGTGATTAAATAACTATAAAGGATTACAACTTCTTTACTCACACACTAGCTGCTATTTTTCATTGAATATTTCTCTCAAGAATTATTTCAAAGCTACTCTTTGGTGTGTAAGTGTTGTGGTTGTTTTTGATGGCGTGTTACAACTCTTCCATATAGAGGAGAACAAATATAGAACTCATCTGCAAGACATGCTTCTTTTTCAACATAACCGCAGTATGTCACATCATTGTCCTATTGGAGATATGTGTCAAACTGTTATTGGTTAGTGTTGCTTCTTTTTCAGTCCCTGATCTTCATGCATTTATTGTTTGAGAGTTTTTATTGGACCAACATACTTCAAGGAATATCTTCCTAGTTATACCCCTTGCTTCTAAGCCAAGTATCAATGATTTTCTTGTAAGTCCTGATGACGAGTGGACTAGGTCATAACCATCCCCTGATGACAAGCCCTGATGTTGATTTGATTAATACTTCTAGATCCCTTGATGACAAGTCCTGATGGACAATGTTTCACTATTCACTAATGCAGTGTTTAGCATTCCCTCTAATGCTTTCCCTGACTATTTTTTCCATTTATGTTATCGCCTAATGCAGTATTTGAACTTCCCCTAATGGGTTCCCCTAATGGGTTGTTCCCCTGACACCGAGTTTAGCCTTCCCCTGACGGGTTGTCCCCTAGTGCTTAGTTTAGGCTTCCCCTGGCGGTGTCATCCCCTGATGCAATATTTTAGGCTTCTCCTGACGGGTTCCTCTGATGGGTTTTTCCGTTGATGCCTTTTTAAATACTGACTCATTTATCCATTGATTTTTTATTACCTTTTACTGGAATGTCTGAAGTGTGGAGTACTTGAACTTTAAGTAACAACAGACATCCCCTGACACTATCAAGTCCTTTTTAAATATCCACCGATGACTTGTCTAGTGCAGTTAAGGCCATCCCCTGACGGACTGAGTTGTCCATCAGTGAATACTTATTTATGCAAGTATACTAAAGTTTATAAAATATCTTGAGTATTTACAAATTCACATTTATTTAGTAACTTCTAAATCATCATCAACAACATTTATATCTAACAGGGACTAAGGAAGGAGGGAAACAGTGTTCTTGTGGCCATGACAACAAGGCTCGGCATCGCCTCCCTTTTATGTGAAATGTGTATTGTTGTGTGATATCATGTGTAGACGGACGACGACACGAGGGGAAATGGAGTATTCATTTATGATGAAGCCCGTGACGGCATCCTAACCTCCGTCGAAAGCATGTGTGTGTCAATGGTGGTGTGAAGACAGCGACTGAACTTGTCGACAGCGCACTAGGTCATCAATAGGGAAGAAGGAGACGTTAATGCCGAACCACCTGAGTCAAACCATCCGACGAACCCCTAGATAATCATTTTCTTCATTGGTGTATAATCATTTCCTTCATCGGTGGATAATAATTTTCTTCCTCAATGGATATTTCCTTCATCGATGGATAATCATTTTCTTCATCGGTGGATAATCATTTTCTTCATTGGTGGATAATCATTTTATTTATTGTGGAATAATTTTTTTCATTGGTGGATGTTTTCTTCATTGATGAATATTTCTTCATCAGTGGATAATCATTTTCTTCTTCGCTAGATAGTCATTTTCATTTCGGTGGATAATCATTTCCTTCCTCGGTGGATAATCATTTCCTTCATCGGTGGATAATAATTTTCCTCCTCAGTAGATATTTCCTTCATTGGTGGACAATAATTTTTTTCCTCAGTGGACATTTCTTTCATCGGTGGTTAATAATGGACATATTCTTAATTAAAGAAGAATTAATTTCTTACTTAAAAGAAATTAAGGAAAGTCAATAATAATTAATGAATAAATTTCTAGTCAATCATAAATTATTTAAGCTAAGATTAGTTAAAGAATAATTAAATTAAGACCCCAAATAAATTATATGAAGTCTCCAAATGACGTAAGATCAACATGAAAAGTTTCTCGAACTTTGATTCAGTCCAAACTGAATCCCAATTTAAAAAACGAGGACTCAATCACTTTGTTCCGAGTTAAGAAAAATATACAAGTACTTTACATGTGCATTCCTATGTTACAGTTAAGTCCTGATTACTCATATATGTGAATGTACATATCTTATATATAGAACTATACTCGTACAAAGACAAGTTAAGTTTTGCTAAGGACCACATACAACTATACGCATGATCTTTTGTTTCTGATATCTTCTTTTTCATTAATGTATATGATATGCTTATTATTTCTGCTAGCATAAGATATTAAATCATGTAAGGATATAATGAAGCGTTGAACTTCATAATTATTCTTGAATGTTATATCTGTACGACGTAAGTAAGAATATGAATTGTCCCTTAATGGTTCAAGCAACATAGTTGGCTATAGAAAATGAAGGGTATTGAAAATTACATGTATAAATAATATGTTTTTCTCATAAAATTTATTGTGAATGTTGAAAAAATTTTAAAAAATATATAGTTTAACGAAATTTATGCAGATGTTACTCTTTTATTTAAATAAATTTTATTGTCAATTTTATTTTCTTGTTTGGAACAGAGGAGATAATATATAATTTTCAAACCTAGTTTCTAAATACAACAAAAGAGAAAATCTTTTATCATAGTTAGTACAAGTTCACTAAGTCAACAGTCAGTTGACCGGTTGGATATTTTGGGGATGAAAATTTAGCAAAAATAGAGATTTAGAATACTAATTGACATCTTTTATAAGTTAGGATGCAAATTAAAATAACAAAACAAAGTTTAGGGTGCAAATACTAATATAGCCTACAATAAATACATATGCAATTAATTCTCAATTTTCCCTAGTTGGCCTTTTATATATACCAGCTTTGTTACCCGTACCAAACACCGGCTTTATTTTTCATAGTTATCAATTTGTTTAAATTAATTTTAAAAATTAAATTATGTTTATAATGTGTATAAGTAGTTTTTATCATTACTGTTAATAATTTTGAATATTAATTTTGTGGTATCATTTGCTGGTCGTCTTAATTGTATTTTAAATTATTGATATAAATTGTTAAATAAGATTAATATTGCAAAGAATTTTTTATCAAAATAGTAACAGTAAAATTATTTTGGTAAAATCATTTAAACACAATAGTTCTAATAAAATTATAATTAATAGAAACAAGAGGTATTACTTAACATACAAAGAAAATGATAAAATCGGAAAGACAATTAAACAAGACGTAGCACAACATGTAAATATGCTACTAAATCTACATGCCTTTTGGCCTAAGTTTATCAACTTCTTATCACTAAACCAACGGAATAAAGCACTTCGGGAAAGGAGTCTTGCAAGTGGAAGCATCTCTAAGATCTCAGCTCGAGGAACCTCTAACCTCATTCTCCATAAACCCATAGAAGATATTGCAGTACCTCAATGACCAGTCATCACTCTCCTAAGCAAGTTGCCTCTTTCCTTTCCGGCAGGATTTCAATCTCAACGGTTATCTATATTAATTAATAAGTCAACCATTGATGAAATCACTGTCGCGCCTCGGTAAAATTTTTTGCGAGTTTCATTTTTAGGGTTTGGATTTTTCAAAACAATTAGGATAAATACCGGGGATTTAGTGCCACGAAATTAAAAAGACCAAAATTTAGAGTCGTCGGTCGGTAGAATTTAGAAATGAGTGTACCGGCTTACCCGAATTTTTGAAAGATATTTAATAGTGGTGGATCTCTTTGATTTTTAGTGACTCCATGAATATCTACGGACCATTAATTCTAAAATGGGGAGCTTGGTTGTATGAGGTGAAAGTGTTAGGTACTTCTCACACCCGTGGATTTCACAATTGCTACCATCCTCTCCCATTTAATCTTATCAAAATCCGGATGGGCGCTTGGGAAAAAATATACTCCACTGCTGCTACTAGGAATTGAACTCCTGACTCCTTGTTCACTTTTAATTGCTCTAACTGGGGGCTATAAACTCCCACCAAAACATATATATTAAGAATATTTTGACTTTCAAACAAAATTAAATTGGGCGCCTAGGATATAAATTTGAATTTTCCCCCTAGTCTACAATCACAAATACAATGTTTCAATTAAATACGTTCATTGTAAAGCATACAAGTTAAACGTATATATGTTTATTTTAGTTTTCAGCAATTAAAGAAAAAGGGTAAACTTAACAGTTGATGAAATGTAGTTTAGACAAAATACAAGTTAATTGTGCAGAACCCAATCACCATCATCTACATATAATTTGGTGCTACTGAAATATACAGAAGATGGAGGTAAATGAGTTGACGTGATCTGTCCAACTTTTTAAAACTTTACCACCATGACAGAACAGGTGAGGTACAATTACATAAATTATAAATTATGTTCACACAAGTAACTATGCTATTAATAGAGACTTAAATAAAGTTGTTCTCTGTCACGAAAAGATTGACACCTATTGGTTGGTCTGTTTAAGAAATTTTATTTCAATGTGCAGGATCGCATTTTTTAATGCTTCTTCAATTGACATCTCCTCAAGTTCTTCATTTTTCTTCAACTTTTCAACTTCTTCAACTGAAATAATTTTGCGTACCTCCTTAGAGGCATTTCAAAATGTTCATTTTCACCACTTTCTTCTTCCATCTCATCATCAACGTTATCATCTTCCATTAATCGTAACCAAGTCTCTTTGAACAATGATGAACCTTTATAATCGTTTCAAATCAATTTAAGCTCATTCCACAACTCGGGTAGAGAATCAAAATTCTCAACACATGCATCAACAGGAGGACTTGTGCGGAAATTGACTATTTCAGGCAAGTCTTATTAGAGTTGGATGTAACTATAACTAGATCATTAGTTTGCTATTGTACGGTTAGCTTTTCTTAGCCTCTCTTAGTTTTTACTTTATAATCAAGATTTTCAAAGTATAAGTAGACCATTAGTTTGCTATTATAGAGTTAGTTTTTCTTAGCCTCTATTAGTTTTTACTTTGTAATCGAGATTTTCAAAAAGTTTGGGATTTGTCGAACTTTGCTACGGATTCAAGTTCTTTTATGCAATTCAACCGGGGAGATTAAATTGAAGCAAAGAGTTCTTCTACTCCTCTTTTCTTCTTTATTTGTTGAATGTTTGGTTTAAATTGTTCAATGGCTTGTTTCTTAGCTATGCTCTGCTAATTCCTAGGATTAGGGAGATCGCAATGGTTAATTCAGTGGAATAGTTATTGCTTTAATTCTTGCCAAGTGATAGTTATGCTTTTGACTAAATTTGGTGTTTAATGCTTGTGAATATAGTTGATACACTAATTTGCATAATCTTAGACAATAAGTGTAGAACTGAAATGCTAAATCTATTGTTGGAAAAACTAAAGTTGAACTTGAGTATCAATTGCTTATGAAAGTAGAATTAATCTCTCGAGCCGTCGTGACTATCATTGTTCTTAATAGGTTTTGATTAATTAGGTGGTTGATGGAAGTAGGAATCTAATTGGTTAAAATACAATTGTTGTGCATCGAAAGAAAATAACAGGTTTTGATTAATTAGGTGGTTGACGGAAGTATGAATCTAATTGGTTAAAATACAGTTGTTGTGCATCGAAAGAAAATAATAACTTACGTAGGATAGATCACCCTGAAAAGATAATAAATACTTGCAAGAATTGTTGATAGACACTTCACTGAATTCTATTGTGGTGAACCATATATCCTATACTTGCTTTACAATAATTGCCAAGTTCTTTACATAAAAATTCAACATATTCAACATTTATGTATCTAGCTATTTCTATCTGCAATAATAATCGACACAAAATCTGTGAGAACGATATCTGTTGTCTACTTACAGTAGTTTGCGCAGTAGCCTATCATGATTTTGGTGCCTTTACCAAGGACTTATTGTTGGAAATTGATTAGTCCAGAATTTTATCTTTACTGTTATTTTTATTATTCTTCTTTATTTCCTGCTTCACGTCTTTTTTTATTTTTTTTATTGTTCTTTTTCTTTGTAGTTGTTCTTCTTATGTATGCAAACTTGGAGGGAGTTCACAAACTTCAACAAGAACCCTTCGTTCTATACTCAGAGAACAAAAGCGAAGAAAAGAGTAACTCAAGTCTCAAAAACTGGAAGCGATATCAATTACAGACATGGCAAACGAACTATTGTCAAACTAGAGTCAAGATATGTACGATAAGGACTGCAGTAGAGTTCCATTTATTTTGGTAATAATATATATGAATGAAGCCATAATATGTGTAAATAAGGATAAGAATGCTGATTTCAGTTGACAGATTAATTACAAACTGCAGCTGGTTTCTCTTTAAATCCCAATGTTGCACCAAGCAATACAAGACATGACCAAAGGAGACTTTAGTTCACTGTACGGTAAAACAATGGGGAGCAAAGGAAAGCATCTATTCTACAGTTTTTCCTGTTACAGTCGTAGGCTACAGCAACTTTACTTCTTTGTAAAATTGTAGAAATTATAAACTTTCCCAAAGATCTTTGAGTTTCTTACGGAAAAGTCACAGATAGTTAATCCTGCACGCTGCATCCTTAAAGTCGCATTATATGAAAGGAAATTTTTTAACCTTGGTGAACATGCTTCCCTGCCTTGAGCAGATTCAGTGACCTATCCCCACCTGCATAAATTGGTTCTTGTTAACAATATTATTTTGAGCCAAAAATCATAATAGAAGGAGAATCTAATTCCAGAAAAAAATGGGTAAACTTTTAAACCTTTTACGGTGAGTGTTGCGAAAGGAGGAAAGGAAACTCTGTTAAAGACTTGAGTACTTCAAGTGTGTTGAAATTACGTTTTCTATGAATATCTTAAAACACCCAACTGTACAAGAAATGGGCACTTAATTTAGAGACGGGCTACAGGCGAATCAAGAAATAGAACTTCAACCCACTAGTCCTGAGCAAGTTATCAGCTCAAATTGTCCAATGTTAATTTATTAAACATCAGTAATTCTCTATCCAACTCTCTCAATCTACTGATGACCTATTGACAAAGCTTACTGTAAAGAACTCAAAACTAAATTGCATACATATTCTGAAAACAAAACTCAGAACTACAAAAATTGTTAACAATCTAGACTAGTTAAAAAATAAAAATGGTCAGTTTCAGACATAAGATTGATTTTATGTCACAATTTTATTCTTTAGAGCTCTTATGAGTTAACCCTGTAGCTTTGGTATGTAATTGAATAACTTATCTCTTTGAGCTTCTGTCATTCTTATTGGACCAACTTCTTGATTTTTTTTCTTCAAGTTTGTGTAAGTTATCTCTACAGTTGATACACCTACGATCTTTATACACCTGTTGTGTATATGTATAAATTATCTTCTTGAAGGTTCTTTGGTAACAAATCTCTTCTTATTGGACCACCTTCCTTATTTTAATTTCACAGTCCTAATTGGGTTAGTGGACTGTTGCAGTAAGTTATATGTTATCCGATATGTCATCTTCAATCTTTGTTGATGATCATTTATACTCTGATGAATATTTAGACTATGATGACTATTAGTCTCTAATGAATATTAGGAGTTCATGTGCAGTTTCAACAATAGTATCTGATAGAACAATCCTTGGTCTTTGAAAGACTAATCCTTAGTTTCTGATAGGCTAATCCTTAGTCTCTGATGGTACAATTATGTAAGTGGGTTGCATAATTGTTTTGTGCCTTGATTTTCTAGTACAGACCATCATTCCTCGAATAGACATTGTATTTTGAGTGGGTAACATCCTCTATTGATGTGTCACACCTGAAAATGGCATTATCCACTACTGAACTAATTCTGCAAACTAGTCTCTCATAGCTTATCCACTGATAAACATCTTTATCCATTGTTGCAGTTCAACTGTTGATAAGTGTTAATTCTTTGATGTTGCAAAAATCTTCAAGTTTAGTTTGGTTCAGTTCATTAATCTTTAAGTTCAGTTCGACAATTTGCATTCTTAGTTCAGTTCAGCACTCTTGAATCTAAGTTCAGCAACTGTTGTTGCAGAATATCCTCTTATGGCTGATGTCATGAATTATCCTCTGAGTTATCTTCTAATGTGCATTTTACATTGTCAGAAGATAACTTCCATTGGTTTGTTTATTATTCACTGATGAATAATTTCCATTATCAGAGGATAATACTTAGACAAAACCAACTGTAATTTCAGTTTTAGTACAATTGCATACTCTAACAATTCTAAGTGTTATACATCATCATCAAATGTTATAATTCATAACAATCTCCCCCTATTTATGAATATCAATGATAAGCATAAATCAAGGTTTGATGATGATGTCAAAACAGAAAACTCTTACTAACACAATTTAGAATTGAAATTAAACATGTGAAAACACAATTGTACATTAACTTAATAGTGATGATTTCATAGGCTTTCCCGTTACAATTCCTCAATGCTCAGTTATGAGTCTGCTAACATTTTGAACAATTCTCCCCCTGTCTTCATCAAAATTACTCTTTGATCCCCCTGACTTGATCATTCTCTCCCTTTTTGACATCAACATCTTAATGTTGAAGGGTAGAAATGGACAAATTAGGTTGACTAGTAGGAAGAAATGTTTCAGCCCATGAATGTCCTTTGAACTAGATTATGACTATTATCTTTCTTTGAATGTCTTTTGAATTTGTTCGAAGATTAGTAAGAATACTTATTCTGTGTTCCATGATATTCTGGAGCTTAGTTCAAAGACCATAAATCATGAAGTGTTGGAGTTTCATGTTTCTCTTTTTTGTGTTGATCAATGCTTCATAAATATCGTGTGAATACAGTTGCACTTGATCCTTGTGTGATTAAATATTCTGGTATCAAGTGTGCTGCTGTATCATCCAATAATTTTGTGTTGCTTGCATTCAACCAAACATCCACAAATTGTTTTTCTTGTAGTATCATCTAATGTCTGATCAGAATGGTGATTAGAGAATACATGAGCTGCAAAAGGTAGTAGAGTGCCTGCAGAAAATTTCTCTATATTCTTTTCTTCAAGGATCTCATCCTTGCTCACACCCTCTCCTTTTGCTTGACTTTTACAAGTTAGCCTCTCACACTTAGTTTCTTTGCATTTTTTTGTTTTAATCTCTTTTTTCTCACCTTTTTCTAGACATAAGGTCTAACTCTCATTTTTTGTTTGTCCCGTGTGAATAATTGAAGAAGGGGGCTTGAATACAATTACAAACTTTTCTTCAAAACTAAACTGTTATGGACAATTTAATTTCCAAGAATAGTTATAAAACTTTACTGAAATGATACAACAATAGAAACAGTAAAGCAAAATTGAAAGATATAAATTGTAATCAACAATAAAGAATGATATTGTCAATTAAATTGAATCTTTACAATTTCTTTTGTTAAAAAAACAGCTTCTTAAGTTGTAATAACTTGCTTCTTTTTCTGCAAAACTAATTACAGCTGCTAACTCTCTTAATATGTATGGAAGTGTCGTTCTGAGAGATATGTGATCTGAGATAAGATATCTTCTTGTTGTTTTTCAGTTGTTTCCCAGTTCTCAGATTTTCACCCACACTTTTTACCTCAGCTGCTCTATGTCTATTTATAGACACAGCTTCCGTAAACTCCAAGCTTCTATTCTGAGCTTTTTACCAAAATATCTCTGTAGTTTCTTGGTACTTGTAGCTCTGTCACACAAATTTCTTCATTATACAGTCTCCCTTGGATGCCAGCATGTTTATGTGATTTTTCTGGTATATATTCATTGGACCAGCTTCCATTTTTCTTCTTGGAGTTCCCAAGATAAGATATCAGCAGAATATATCTTATCTTTGTGGGCTTCTCTGGACATAATTAGTCCAGCTTCAATGAACTTCTTGCTTCCAGTTGTTATAAGTTGTCTCTGCAGTATTTTAACTTGCTGTTTTGCAGGTTTCATGCTTGTGGCTTTGCAGGTTTCATGCTTGCGGATTTGCAGGTTTCATACTTGCAACTTGATATGTGTGTGTATAACTTATTTCCTTGAAGCTTCCTTGGTAGCCAATCTCTCCTTATTGGACAACCATCCTTATCTTTATTTCCACCGTCTTTAGTCATATGTCATCCCTTATGTCAGTGGAAATTTATTCTCTGATGGATAGTCTCTGGTTGCTTCAACATTAGTCTTTGATGAACAAACACTTAGTCTCTGACAGTTAAAAAAAACTTAGTCTCTGATAGTTCAAAAACTTAGTTTCTGATAGTTCAAAAACTTAGTCTCTAATAGCTCAAAAAACTTAGTCTCTGATAGTTCAAAAACTTAGTCTCTGATAGTTCAAAAACTTAGTTTCCGATAGACAAAAGCTTAGTCTCCGATAGGCAAAAACTTAGTCCCCGATAGGCAAAAAAGCTTAGTCTCCGATAGACAAAAACTTAGTCTCCGATAGGCAAAAACTTAGTCCCTGATAGGCAAAAAGCTTAGTCTCCGATAGACAAAAACTTAGTCTCTGATAGGCAAAAACTTAGTCCCCGATAGGCAAAAAGCTTAGTCTCCGATAGACAAAAACTTAGTCTCCGATAGGCTAATTTTGCTTGATAAACTTGGACTTTTGTTGAACTCTCCAAGTGCATTCATTGTAGTCTTTGATGCTTTCCTGCAGTTTCTTGATAGTAGATTCTCAAAGTGCATTACTGCAGGTATTTGTACATTTACAAAATTTAACAATTCTAAGTGTTATACATCTTCATCAAATGCTATAATTCCTAACTTTTTTTTTTCTCTTAGCACACTTGAAATATAAAATATGGTGTTATAGGTGACCTGGAGTGTTGCAAAAAATATAATTAGTAAGTGTTCTACATCAGTGGATGTTTGATAAAAAACACTTGTATTATCCACTGATGAGTTGAGAGTTGTTGTTGGTGTTGGTGTTTCAACTTCATGAATTGGCTTCTCTGATGATTGAACTATTAGAGAATTTGAAACAAATGAAATTATCAGATTTCCATTGCTTCTGAAGAAATATCAAGAAGAGAAGAAGAAAGAATAAAGGTAGAATTTGAATATTGGTATTTTCTCTTGAATAGGGAAAATAGAAGCATCAATGTGAGACCCTATCTGTGCACTCAGTGACAGGTTGATTAGTGATCATGACCTTCTTCTTCTTTTTCCTCTTAAAGGTATTTATAGATGTCATCATGGTAGACTGAAATACATGTGTTCTTGGAGGTGGACTATTTTCAATAAATACAACATTTTGTGTGAGGACCCATAATTCTAAATATAATAAAATATAAATAGGATTAATTCCTATAAGATATAAATTCTAAATACATGAGTTTTATATCAATGTGATGTCCAAAATTTAATGATCTCGACTCCTTTGTAAAAACCATCAAAGGATTTGAAAATATTAATTTCAAATCTTATATAAGATTAATTTAATAAGCAAAGATATTATTAAGCTTACTTAGGGAAGGGGACTGTTGCGAGGATTATGTGTGTTATGTTTGATTAGTAAGTTGTTTGTGTGTTAATAAGTAATAAAGATGGAACTGCATGCGTGTTAGCAACTGATAAGGATTGAGCTGCATGTGTGCCAACAACTGCTTAATAATATAATGGCTATTATAAGTGATTAAATAATATTTTTATAAACGATGTTCTAGCCAACGGCTGAGGATTTTTCCTCAAAATGATCCAACTGCTCTAATTAATTTACAAGTATTATAAAGACATTACCTGAGGTATCATTCTAGCCTCACTTCCAAAAAATTTCTCTACTCGACATCCACATAAATTTCATTTTTCCTTTTCAAGAGCAATTGTACCTTTCAAGAGCAGGGCGAGAAAACCCAATTCCTTCTTTAAAGCTTAAAGAGGTAAGAGCTTGATACCAATTGTGTGCCCTGTTTTGTTTTGATTTTTGTCCTTACTCATTCATATCATATTGTAAAAGACTTTGATTACACCGTTCAAAAAGGCTACCACTTAAACCAATAGATTATGGGTTAATCACCAGTAGTATATAAGTTAGTCTCCGAGGAGCAATTTTTGTTAGTCTCCGATGAGTAACAAATGTTAGTCTCCGATGAGTAAATAATGCTAGTCTCCGAAGAGTTTGGCTCTGGCTTATTGAGTTTGGTGCTGAACAACTTATCCACCGAGGAGTTTGGCGCTGAATAACTTATTCGCTGATAAGTTTGGCAATAGCCAAGTGAATTTGACTGTAGTCAAATAAATTAAGGACAAGTTTGGCAATGAACAAATTCATTCCCTGATGGTTGAAGACCATCCACTGATGGTCGATGACCATCCCCCTAATGGCTAAAGTCCATTCTCTGATGTTTGAAGGCTATCCCCTGATGGTCGAGAAACTATCCACTGATGGGTAATTTATCCCCTGATGGGTAAATCATCCCCTAATGGATAATTTATCCACCAATGGCTAATTTATCCCCCGATGGGTAAATCATCCCCTGACTGGTAATTTATCCACTGATGGTTAATTTATCCCCCGAAAGTATAAAATATTATTTTCTTAAATTATTTTAAGATGTTACTAATTAATTGATAAACCTCAACATTTCAGATGTCAACTTGAAACATTAAAATATGAATGGGCATTGCATGTGCACATTTTCTCAGTACTTTATCCAAGACATAATTTTCTCATGTTATGTCAATGTACATATTTTACAGAATCTTTCACTCCCAAGTGATTTGAGTTAGATTTAGCTAAGGACAAAGGCAAGTATATTATTACTCTTATGCTTATTTCAATTAAGCGCATGATCAATTGATTTGACTTGTGTACAACGTTATGACTTTTATGTTTAAGTTTTTTTGTGAATCAGAATGCTATGCTTTAATTTCTGCTAGAATGCTATGAATGAGAATGCATTGATATAACTGAACTTTGATTTATCAGTTATTTTTCAGTCTTATATATGTGCTAATGTATGAGAAGGTTTTCAGTTGGGCGTTGAACAAGTGCTTATTTTAGTCTTAAGAGGAAGGATGTCGTACGAAGTTTGCGAGAATCTCCTTTAAGTTGAATAAGAAATCCAAGATGGTTAAGTGAGGATAGAAGAGTTTGAACCTTTAAAGTCAAAGTTATTTTCTAAAGTGTCAGAGGTTTTGACATTGAATCTGTCATACCTCACAAATAGTTTGAACCCTTGTTGTGCTTCAAGCCCACCATACATGATTATATGCTTGCTGAGTGTAAATTGCTCATCCATGTTGTTATTAAATGTTTTATAGGTGATAAAGATAAGTTATATGTGCATAAGGTCATTGTGAGTTAACTGTGGGTAATGATTTGGAAAAGCAGAGGATTGAAGATGTAAGAGCATAATGGAAGTGTTAAATCTGTAAGACCTACGTGTCACAACTTCATGTAAAGATGATGATGAAAGTTGTTGTAATAGCTTAGTTTCTACTGTAGGATTTGTACTATGAATTTTGAAGAATGTACTAATAATATTTAGTATATTAATGTTGTATGGATGTATTGTTGATTGTTTTCTTCTTTTGATTGTGCCCGAGTCCCGTGTGGGATTTTTGGTGCCGTCACATTTTGAGAGGTTGCACCTAGAGTTATGCTTTTCCTTTTAGTCTCAATATCCTTTTGAGAGATTATTAAGCACTCTCCCAAGGTTCTTACTATTCTTTATATCTTCCTTATAACTTCCTCTAAATGCTCACTCTCCCCCTCAATTATTACTAGTTGTGGTTGTTTTCTTTTTACAACCTTTATCTTTTGAGAGATAAAGGAGGTGACTTTTGTTATAAACTTGTATTAAGAGGGTTTTGCTACTTGGCCAGAAGAAGTTGGACCATTACTAACATCGTTTATTGTAGCAGAAGTAGATGCAATAAAGAATAAAGTAGTAGAGAGTTTAGAAAATACTTGAATTTAGCTATTATAATATCCTCAATTAGATGATGAAGAGTGAACATAAGGAATCCTGCATAGTTTATTAGTTTCACTACTTTATCTAATCAGGAGGTAATTATTCGCTAACAGTTGAATTGTTGGATGATAATTAGCCACTGCTGCATTATCATCAGTTGATAATTATCCTTTAATAACAACAATTATTGACTTATTCCTCTCGGTATAATTATCTGTTAATCAATTAATTTTTCAAAAGATAACTCTTACTTCTTCAACTATCAACTATTAATTCTTCTCTAGTAACTAAGTCATCAGAGGATAATTAATTGCTGCCACTTTTTATCAACTAATGATTATCCACTGACCATTTTTTCTGACATAGGGTAATTATCTAGTGCTTCTCTTTCTCAAAATTCACAATTTATTCGCCAAAGTTGAGTATACCTAACTCACTTACCAACCTAGTGAAGGTGGCTTCATCCAATGGTTTGGTGAATATGTCTACAAGCTACTTCTGTGTTGGAACAAAGTGCAGTTCCACTCTACCATTCAGTACATGTTCTCTAATGAAATGATATGTGATGTCTGTGTGCTTTATTCTAGAGTGTTGTGCAAGATTCTCTGTAATGGCAATAGCACTGATGTTGTCACAATAAATAGGAATTTGATTATACACCATACCACAGTCCATTAATTGATTTCTCATCCATAAGATCTGAGCACAATAACCTCCAGCAGCAGTATATTCAACTTCTATATTTGAGGTTGATAATGAATGTTGTTTCTTGTTGAACCAAGAGACCAACCTTCCACCTAGAAATTGACAATTGCTTGTTGTGCTTTTCCTTTCAATTTTGTAACGTGCACTGAATAACCTATTAGTTTGTAATCAGATTCTCTAGGATACCAAATTTCAAGATTTGGAGTTCCCTTGAGATATCTGAATATTCTCTTAACTAAAATCAGATGAGACTCTCTAGGATCAACTTGAAATTAAGCACATAAACATGTTGAAAACATGATATCTGGTCTACTAGTTGTTAGATATAATAATGAGCCTATCATGTCTTTATAGCTTGTGATATCAATCTTTTTACCTTTAAGATCAGCATCAAGCTTAGTGGTTGTTGTCATGGGTGTTTTAGCAGTTGAAACATCTTCTAAATTAAATTTCTTTAAAAGATCTTTTACATAATTTGACAAATTGCCAAAAATACCATCAGTAGCTTGTTTAACTTGTAATCCTAAAAAGAATGTTAATTCACCCATCATACTCATTTCATATCTAAACTGAAGAAGTTTGCTAAATTTAGCACACAATTTTCGATTAGTAAAACTAGATATTATGTCATCAAAATAGACTTGAACAAGAATTAATTCACCAGCATATTTTCTATGAAAAAAGGTTTTATCTACAATACTTGTGAAATGATTTTCAAATAAAAATTGAGATAAAGTATCATACCATGCTCTTGGTGTTTGTTTGAGTGCATAGAGTGCTTTGTCTAACCTGTAGACATGATTGAGAAATTTTTTTATGTTCAAAGGCAGAAGGTTGGCAGACATGCACCTCTTCTACAAGTTCCGCATTCAAGAAAGCACTATTCCCATCCATTTGGTATACTTTACACTTTGAATGTACTGCATAGGTAACAAATAGTCTTATAGCTTCAAGTCTTACTACTGGTACAAAGGTTTAATCATAATCGATGCCTTCTTCTTGACCGTAATATTTTTCCACCAGTCTTGCCTTGTTTCTCGTGAGTGTACCAATTTCATCAATTTTATTTCTAAAAATCCATTTGTTACTAATTATGGATATGTTCTTTGGCCTTGGTATTAGTTTTTAGACTTTGCTTCTTTCAAATTGATTGAGTTCATCTTGCATGGCAATCACCCAATCAACATCTTGTACTGCCTCCTCAACCTTTTTATGTTCAATCTTGGATAGAAAGTTGTGGTATAGGCATTCATTCTAACACTTCACATTGTCACGCCTTCAGTTGGATCTCCTGTAATCTGCTCCATAGGATGATCTCTTGTCTATTTTATCTGTGGTGGTAATTTTCTTGAAGAAGAAGCTTCATTTGTTCCTTGTCCTTCATGGTGTATAGTGCTCTTAGCGCCTTGAGAAGCTCCTCTTGAATCAGTGAATGTTTCTGAATTGAAGTTTGAGATATCCTCTAATTCATTATCCATTAATTGTTCCCCCTCAATGTTTGAAGGGATAATCCACCGGTGGAGTAGCTTTTTGGGGTCAGCTACAACATCTGATGAGTCATATTCAACATCCTCTGACTCATCTTCATTCTCAAACCTTAGAACTTCATGTTGTCCTTCATTATGTAATCCTGTGACATTCTTATCATCAAATGACAATGTGGATATACTCCATTACAATTCTGATTCTAAGGTAGAAAACTTTATATGCTTTGCTTGATAAAGAGTAACCTAAGAATATTGCCTCATCTGCGTTAGCTTCAAACTTTCCTAGGTTATCTACTTGATTTCTTAGCACAAAGCATTTGCAACCATATACATGAAGAAATTTAATAGTAGGTTTCCTGCCTGTCATGAACTGATAAGGAGTCTTGTTGATCAAGGTCCTATTTTGAGTGAAGCATGCAGTAGAAATTGCGTCAGCCCAAAAATAAGTAGGTAACTTTACTTCTTTAAGCATGGTTCTTGCAACTTCAATTAGTGTTCTGTTTTTCCTTTCAACTACTCCATTCTGTTGAGGGGTTCTTGGAGCTGAATATGTGTGAGATATTCCTCTGTTCACACAAAAACTTTCAACCTTGGAGCTTTTAATTCTATTCCATTGTCACTTCTTAGAACTCTATATGTCAGCCCATATTCTGTTTCTACTCTCTGCATGTGATCAATCACTAACTAGACTATTTCATCTTTGGCATGCTGGAATGTGACCCGTGTGTTTGTGGTGAAATCATCGACTATCACTAGAGCATACCTTTTCTTTGAGATAAATATAATATTTACAGGTCCAAATAAATCCATTTGAAGTATTTGCATTGGACTTGTAATTGATGATATATTTTTGCTCCTAAAGGAAGTCTTCTTTTGCTTCCCTTTCTGACATGCTCAACGTAAACCATCTTGAGTGTATTACACCTGTGGAAGTCCTATCACTAATCCTTTTTTCACCAAGGTGTTGATTGTCTTGAAGTTCAAGTGAGAAAGCTTCTTGTGCCATAACCAGCTTTCATCCTATGATGCTATACTATAAAAGCACGTAGATTGATCTTTACTTAATAAACCAAAATTAGTTATGTAGAAGTTACCTTTCCTAACTCTAACTAGATTTATTTTTCTATCTTTGTTGTTGCTTATCAAACATTGTTCTTCCTTTAAAGTAACATTGTAACCTCTATCAAATAGTTGATCGATATGAAGCAATTTGTGCTTAAGACCATCAACTAGTGCTACACTTTCCAAGATGACATTTTCATTTATGAATTTGCCATATTCCAAGGTATAAGCTTTGTTGTCATCTCCAAAAGAAAATCTTGGGCCAACTTTCTCCCCATACTGTCTCACCAGGGTCTTATCTCCAGTCATGTGCTTTGAACAACCACTATCCAAGAACCAAACTTGTTTGTTCATGCCTTGAACTTAGTAACCAGCTAAGTTAATTTTGGAACCCAAAGCTGCTTGGGCCCATTGACATTTATAATGTTTAATTTAGTAGCAATTACAGGTTCTTTAGTTTTAGCCTTATTTTTCACCCACTGCATAAAAGAAATTACTTTCGTCTTAGCCTTAGGTGCTTCAGATTTTACCCTTAACTTTTAAGGAGGTTTCATATAAATGTTTTTAACCTTTTTAACATGTAATTTGTTCTTAACAGTTAACTTCTTATTTTTATTAGAGGATAAGTTTCTAGTGTGCATGTTCCTCGGGACATGCTTACATTTATAAGCAAGGTGGTTAGGATTTCCACACTTTCAACATTGTTTCCTAAGTGTATTTATGGTAGGAGTATAATTAGTGTATTTGTTAATTCCTTCCTTAAAATTCCTGTTCTTTTTCAGCTTATCCTCTGATGAGTGAGTTAGTTTAGGATTAGTGCTTTTAGCTCTGAATTCATCTTCATTTCGATCTCACTCACTCTTTATTATAATACAGCCTCTTTAGTCTTTTCTTTACAAGCTCCTGCTTTAACAACTTTTATCTTTTTAAAGGTAGGGGCAGTGGCCGGCTACTTGAATACTTGTACTTGTACTAGCTTCTGAGGTTCCAGTGATTGGCAATTCCACAATCACTGGTTGTTTTTCTTGGACCTTATTATAGCCTAGTCCCTCAGTTTGACTAGTACTATATTTTTCTATGTTTTCCTTCACTTTCTTAGAGGAATTGGTCCATTCTGTTATGAGATCTTGATCTTCTTTTGGTTTGGCTCTAAGCCATTCTTCTATTTCTAGGGAAACATGAAGTGTCGCCTTAGTTTTTCTGCATTCCTCTCTAACCTCTTCTAATTTGATTAGTTCAGTTTCCATTAAGGCACTCCTAACAACTAATAGATCATTAGCCTTTTGAATTATTTCATTTTCATTTACAGAAGACCTTACTGTATTATACTAATTCTTGATTTCAATTTTCATTTATTTTATGGTTTCTTTGCAATCTGTAAGAAACATTTTAGAGGTATCAGTGGTAACGTCAGATATTACCTTAGTTCCATAAGGCTTGATGGTTGATCTAGATGGGGCTTCTGTTGGGTTTCGTACCAGCAAACGCAGCGGAAAAATACGGTTTTAAAATAAAACAAAACGAAACCCAAACCCGAGGATCTATGCGAAACAGTTTAATACAGATAGTTCAAGATTTTACCGATTAAAAGTGCGAATCTGAAACTTTGGTGAAGGTGTTGATCGTCTCCAAATCTTTAACGCAACCCAACTGGACAGCGTCTCTACGGTATCCACACGAACACCCGCGAACCGTCTTACGATTCGAGCATAGAGGATAACAGTACTAGCTGTAAATAATCTGTATCTCTTTTATCTCTCTTAACCTCTCTTATGAGCGGCTACGTCAAAACGTTAGTTTTTAAGAGAAAAATTCTATATCTATCTCTCTCTACTAGAATAGCTGATATATCATGTATATATAGCCTTCTATAGAGTAGATTCCAAAACCTAATCTAATTAGGAGATTAGAATCCGAATTCTATATTCATTAGATATATATTTAATCAAGTCTCACTTAATTAATATATGTACAAATAAATATATATTCGTATTTCCTTCTAAAGGACTCTTCTTCATACAGATTACATATATATATATATATATATATATATATATAATTTAAAGTCATGATTTAATTAAATCAATCTTATTGATATATTAAAATCATTGACATTTAAATTATATCTCCTTGACGAATGTTCTATGTGTGTGACCCTGTAGGTTATTATTACGTTGGCAATAATTTTAAATCATATTATAAAATTATAAACAGTGAGCGGCATCTAGTAATACATCACTGTTACCCAAGTAATAATAAAGTCATAGATTCGACGTTACCTTTTGTGACCAATGTTTCAATGTAATTTAATCCTTTTAACCATGATATCTAAGATTAAATTCAAGGCATGGATGTGTCATCCTCTTCATAATTTAATCTCAGTTTTCTTGATCAATGAGTAAACTATATGAAACAAATCTCTATTTGAGCATGGCCATGCATTTCATAGTTTCACTCAATCAAGAGGCCTATAGATATCACCCCTAATTTATAGGAGGGTTAAATTCCATCTACATCATTCCCATTTCTCACATAACTCATTATGCATCCAACAATCACCTTTATCGTCCACCCGGTTAAAGGTGACTTTTGATAATGTCAAAACGCATAACTCATTATGTAGAAATGTCATGACTTCAGGTCGAAGGACCATTACATCATTGTCACTATGAGAATTACTTATGACACATAGCATAACGCTCCATGTAGAATTCTCATGGTGGGTCTGTCCAGTACTATGTTCTCTAACATGTACCTATGTATCAACTTAATATATCTCGTATATATTTATGACCAATGAGATATAGCCATCAGTTAATCCACATACTAGTCTCAATGTATTATTGTTGTCCCACTGACAATGATACTCGACTAGGGACATTTAAGAATAATGATACTTTACATACTTATATGATCTCATATTCAAGTCACATACTTGAATCCATATAATTAGTATCATTCTTCTAAGGACATTTATTATGTTAACATTTATATTACGCAGTAAATAAAACATAATAAAAGTAATTATCATTTAACCAAAAAACATAACATAAACATGGTGTCACAATCATTACATAATTGGCCACTAGGGCATACACTCTAACAGCTTCATCAGATGATATTTCCATAAGTGCAAGATTGATAAGTTCTTCATCATCTGATTCGTTTGAATCTGCCCAGTCCTTACCTACATCAATGAATTCTTTTTTCTTGTTTTTGATGACTTCAAATTTTATTTTTTTTGTAGTAGTCATCATCCTTCTTTTGTGTGGCAGAATTTTGCTTTTTACATTCATTTGCAAAGTGTCTAGACTCTTGACAGTCATAGCATTTGATCTTTGATATGTCAATAGCCCTAGGCTGAACAGATTTCTTTGTTGGCGTTGTCCTTCTGAAGTCCTTGTCCTTGGCTTCCCTTGCAACTGTGGTCTTGGCATGCTAATTCTTTGCCATTGCCCTTATGAATTTAAGATGCACATCATTGTTGGCATAAGTCTTGCCAAAGATCGTCAAGTCATTGATTAACCTGTTGAATCTATCAAATAAGCATGTTAGACACTCACTAGGTTTGCTTGTGAACAACTCATATTGTTGGATCAACAAGTACACAATCTGTAACTAGCAAATCCATGGATAATTTTTTCTTTTTGTGGTTGATTGGATTCTATTAGCGATAAAAATATAGGATAGTTATAATCTTTTCTACTAATATTAATTCATACAATAAGAGTTTATGCTCAAAAGAACTCTTTAATTAATCATCAACAGGATTGATTTATTTACATTCAAGAGCATTCTTTAATTGTTTTTGTCAATACAAATATATCTTTTAATTACGAATTATGTAGATTACGAGTGGATCCAATTGCATACTATCTATATTTATTTATTTATCTATCAATCAATCAATGAAATAAACAAGAGACATTATTAATATATAATCAAATTAACTACAACATAATAAAATGTAATTATTAATCAAATTTATGTGATTAAAATAATTATGATCAAATTAATTATCATAATTAATAATAATCATAATAATAATACTAATAAAAATAATAATGTGATTTACATGATTAAACAATGTCAACTAAATCAACTATAATATAAATTATAAATTAAATTAATATATTCAAACAAAATAATTATAATCAAATCAGTGGTAACAAATTATCCGTGTTGTGCGTGGTTTTTAAAACTAGTAATTTCTAGTTTTAAATAATAGTATATATATTAAGAATGCAATAAATAATATTGATAATTACAACTTTAGTTTGGGTAAACAAAAACAAGCCACTATTCATGCAATTTCTTTTAAATGTGCCAAAAAAAAACCATTTTACTAAAACTGGCCAGGGAACAAAAACAGAAGCCCAACAAAAACACACAAAAAGAAAGAAAAGAAACCCAAAAAAAGAAAAACAAATATCTGTTAACTACCAAAGAAAAAGAAACCCAACCCAAAAATAAAAAAAAATCAAAACCAAAGCAACCTCAAATATGTTAACAACAAAACACCCAAAACGCTCAACTCCTAAAAAACCCATAAAAATATTTTTTTTAAAAAATCCTGAGAGCTTGAAAAGAAACTTCAACCAACACCAATCTTATTCCAAAACTAATCTTGAATCAGAATAGTAAGAAAAAATGATGGATCCACTGGACTAAGTCCAAAAAGTAAAAATAATTAATTAAAACCAATAAAAAGCAAAAGGATAAAAAAAGAAAGAAAAGAGTTTGAAGTCCATGATGTACAATATAAATAGCACCATGCATGATATGGGATGAATGTCACTACAAAACAAACGAAGTCAAATTTATCATGTTTTTATTCTGTTTATCGTATATATCAGAATGAGATTTAAATTTTATAGTACTTACGGTTCGAATTAAGTCTCATTTTATAATTTGTTGTTATTTTTATTAATTATATGGTAGTAAAGGTAATCTGATGTATACTACTATCATCTCAGGCCGCATCCCATCAAAATTGTTCAATAACTCGTGGTTGAAAATTCTAGACGTGAGTTTCAATAAGTTGAAGGACCAACTTCCGTCCACCATGTGGCTTCCCAATCTTGAAGGGATATACTTGAATGACAATATGCTGAATGGAAGAATACCAATCTCTATATCCAATTCTTCTAAGATTACTGTGTTAGAGATGGGCTACAATTCCTTCACCGGCTCTATACCAAATTCATTTGGTGACTTGCGACTATTGGAGGTACTTTACCTTCCCAGTAATAAATTAACAGCAGACCTAATGCTACTTTTCTACTCTCTAGCAAACAGCAAATATTTGCGTGTATTAGAGATTGGATCAAATCCATTAGAAGGAATTCTTCCTTCTTCACTTGGAAATCTCTCTACCACACTTGAGATGTTAGATGTTTCAGAATGCAAACTTACAGGTACGATTCCCCCCAAAATTGGCAACTTGAAGGGATTACAATACCTATGGTTGAATCATAATGAACTGGTTGGACCCATCCCAACAACTATTGGAGGATTAAATCAACTAGGGCAATTGACTCTAAATGATAATAGTCTACAGGGATCTTTTTGTGAAGATTTATGTCGATTGGGGAGGCTTTTATACTTATATTTGTACAATAATAGGCTCAATGGATCCATACCACAGTGCATCAAAGGACTTGAATCTCTAACATTGTTGTACTTATCATCCAACAAATTAACTTCCACCATACCTTCTACCATTTGGAGCCTAAAGAATCTTTTGGGGTTAGACTTGTCCTCAAATTTATTGACGGGAAATCTATCACCAGACATTGCAAATCTGAAATTTGTAACATATATTAACTTATCAGAAAATCATTTATCTGGAGATATTCCAACTACCATCGGAGATGTGCAGATGTTGAGTCAACTTTTCTTGTATCAAAATAACTTCCAAGGATCTATTCCCCAGACATTTGGCAAATTGATTAGTTTGGAAATATTGGATTTGTCCCAAAATAATTTGTCTGGAGTCATCCCCAAGTTCTTGGAAGCTCTGAGGAATCTCAACTACTTCAATGTGTCATTCAATAGACTATATGGGGAAATTCCTGCAGGTGAAAATTTCTTGAATTTCACTGTAGAATCGTATATAGGGAATAATGGGTTTTGCCGCTCAAATCCTAGGTTGCAATTTCCTCCCTGCAAAACTAAAACTCACAAGGGATCTAAGACGAGAAGTATGATCCTCTTAAAATACATATTTCCTCCGGCAGCATTTTTTGCCCTTGTATTCACACTAATAGTTTTACTTAAGGGGCAACATTTTGTACCTATCCATGAAGAATACTTGCTATCATGGAGGAGGGTGTCGCATAATGAACTTGTACGTGCAACAGATTCGTTTGGCGAATCCAATGTACTTGGCAGGGGAAGTTTTGGAGTTGTTTATAAAGGAGTGCTTTCAAATGGCATGATTGTGGCGGTCAAGGTTTTTAATGTGCAAGAACAAGGAACAACCAAAAGTTTCAATGTTGAGAGCCAAGTTCTGCGTAGAGTTCGCCACCGTAATCTAGTTAACGTAATAAGCAGTTGTACCAACAATATTGAT
Organism: Centella asiatica; assembly: GCA_014636745.2. NCBI lineage: Eukaryota > Viridiplantae > Streptophyta > Magnoliopsida > Apiales > Apiaceae > Centella > Centella asiatica. Next base: position 189,769 of record CM025787.1, on the reverse strand, counting down.
TTCATGGCCTTGGTCCTAGAATACATGCCTAATGGGAGCCTAGAGAAATGGTTGTATTCTGACAACTACTTCCTAGATATTACTCAAAGACTGAACATACTAATTGATGTTGGGAAGGCTTTGGAATACCTTCATCATGGTCAAACGACGCCAATTGTTCATTGTGATTTGAAGCCCTACAATGTCTTGCTGGATGAAGGTATGGTTGCACATGTTTGTGATTTTGGTATCTCCAAACTTTTGGGTGACGGAGAATTTTTCTCACAAACTCGTACCTTGGCAACTATTGGATACATGGCACCAGGTATGTCCATAGTTTCTAATATATATGTAAGTATATATTTGTTCTTTTTCAAAAAGAAAAAATAACTATTTTTAACCCCCTATAGTTGTTTCATTTTGTTCTTTAATATAGTGTTGTTGTCTCATATTTGACAATTAATGAATAATCATGATATTTAGAATATGGAAGGGAAGGAATTGTGTCTACAAAAGGCGATGTCTATAGTTACGGTATTTTATTGATGGAAACATTCACGAGAAAGAAGCTCACGGATGAAATGTTTTCCGAAGAGTTAAGCTTGAGGAGTTGGATAAGTGATGCTTTACATGGCTCGATGATATTTGAAGTTGTGGACACAAATTTATTATGGGAAGAAGATGAAAATTTAGCTGCAAAGAAGCAATGTTTGTCTTCCATATTTGCATTGGCCTTGGATTGTTCACATCTTTCACATGTTCAAAGGATATCAATGGAAGTGGTTGTTGTTACACTTGAGAAGATCAAATCAAAACTTGAAACAACTTTGAAGGGTACCAATTATAAGGTATGTAGATCAAAATCTGATTCATGTTTTACATAATAGAAGGTTTTATATCAGAATTTGTTCTTTTACATCAAAAGGTCATATGCATTTCAGGTCCCATTTCCACAAAATCATTCTGATTAACTTCTTTTTGCTTTATATTCTTGTGAGTTACCAAATTTTGCAGGATTAATGCCTAGCGCATTACCATTTCTGGTGATTGAGCAAGCAGTCAATAAAGATGCTATGTAATGAGTGACCTCAAAAGATTTACGACAATTTAGTAACTAAAAAAGGAAAAAAGTTTAATTTCGGTTTGTCACAGATGCTTTCTAAATTAGGAAGAGAAACAAATAGAACTGAAACTTAATAAAGATGTGAAACAAAATTCAAATTAACAACTGTAGAAAACCACAAGATATGTATCCACAAGTTTTCAAACTTCAAAAGAAGATCTCTGAAATAAACGATACAAAAGTGAAACCATATTTGTTGAAATATGAAGAATTAATGGGTGAGGAAGATTTTTATCATTGTACCATAATTGTTGATATGGAAGAAAGAAATAGGCCACAACAAGAAGGAAAAATAAGGAGCAATGGTGGCGTTTGGCTCAAGGCAGGACAGTGGGTGGGATTTCAAAACTCATTTGGATTTTGTCATGTTGTAAATCTCCGCTATCTATTCTCTTTATGATTATTGTTTTTTTTAAAGATCATTATTGTCATTTTAAATACTTTTTCATTATTCTTCCTTGATTTTTGAAATTTAAATACAAAAAGTATGGCATTATAAGACAAATGTATTTGTAATTTTCAAAAGGAGAGTAAAAAGGAGAGTATAAATCCTACTTATAAGGATGCAGCAGACAATTCATTCTTCGAAGCCATTTATCTAAGTTACCGATAATAATATGAGCTATGCGCGTGAGACCAAAAAAAAAAAAAAAAAAAGGTAAATACACAGAAATGCTACACTTTTGGAGAAGAAAAAATAAAATGAGATTGATTATATATGGTTGTCCTTTTTTTTCGTCTAAGGTTGGCAAAATATATATAAAAGATGAATGTTACAATTTTATTAGGAAAAAAAGAAGAATAGATTTGCTAGTTTATGGGGCAGTTAATTAGTGGAGAGAAATTACAAGATGAAAGATTCAGTGGGAGAGTTTGCTTTCAAAAATAATAAAACTATAAAGGAGTGGTAACGTATTACTCCATGAATAATTTTTAGGGTATATAAAAGACACTTAAGTACTTTTTATGTAAAAAAATTCCACTTTAGTTAAGTTATTCAATATTCCACTTAAGTGTTATTACCAAATGTTACTCTTTTTAAATTAAATAAATTTCAAGAAAATCCTTAAAAAAATCACTTAACTGCCCTGATCAAGTTCCCACAGTTGCCACCACCACTTCTCCAACCAACCCTTGCTAAAGGTAGTAGTTTTAACAAAATTATTTTTATGAACAAAACTTAATCCTCACCCCTCCACATGCCCCCCCCCCAACCCACCCACCCACCCACCTCCCCCTTGCCCTGCACCTGCTAAAATAAAAAATTTCTATTTTTAAAAAAATTATTTGATGAACTAAATTTAATCGTCACCACCTCCCTGCCCTTCGTGCCCCTCAGTTATAAAATTACAATTTTAACAAAATTATTTTATGAACAAAATTGAATCCTCACCCCCACACCCCAGCCCCTCCCCAACCCACGATTGAATTTTAACAAGTTTAGTTAACTTGAATAAATGTAACTGTGTAATATTCGATTTGTTCATGAACGAGTAGCTACTAATGACAAATTTCAATTTGTCGTTTGTTTGTTTTTTTCTTTTTTTGGGTGAGATTTTTAATATTTTATCAAATTAAGAAAATCGCGTTACAAACACGTTAAAATGACGAATTCTCCAAAAGCAAACAAATATTTGATTACTAGACGCATATAAAAAATTGATTAATATAAAAGGTGAAGCGTAGTTTAGCGACGGATGCTGGAAATTTTACATGGTCGGTATATATTTTAATCACTTGACTATGTAATTAAAATAAACTAAATTGAGCCTTTAGTTTAATCAGCTACCCTTTCAAATTTATTTTCTTAAAACATGTGCAAATAATAGGGCCAATGACACTATTTCACTTCAGTTTTTAACTTTTTCCATATTTTCAGTCAAGTCTACTCTAATTCACCCATCTTGATGTCTCTCTCTCTTCGATCTTTTCTCCGACTGCTCTTTCCCCTTGTCACCGGATGTGTAAGATGAAAATATTCCCTGTGATATGTAGCATAAATAGTAGCACCAATGTCAACCACTCAACTAGTCTCTTGACATATAAGATTAAATGCATCACCATCGAGAACAAAGAAGTACTCATACGAAACAGTAGCAATCTGGTCATCATCACTATTCTCATCATTTTTCTTCACCGTGCTTTTCACATTATTTTACTTGTTATTTCCACTTTGACTCTTCATTTCCAACTTACGGAAATACTTTTTGATATGTTCCTTATGACGGTAGTAATGACACTCCACATTTGCAATTTTGATAGATTTTACTTCGACTCACTCTTAGCTTCACTTTGAATTCTCTCGTCTCTCAACGACTAAGGCTTGTAAGTCTCTTGTCTGTTAGCGACCATGGAAATCTTACCATCAGAGACTGAACTAGAGAAGTACAACTTATTGTGCCTAATTTTTCTGGCATACAACTCCTTATGTTGACTAGACAAAATACAGGCATGTATTTCATCGGAAATATGGTTTAGAACATTGTCACAAATAATTATTATTATAGTTGTTCGCACGCAGCCACGTGGCACAATTAACTCCGATGAATTTCCATCGGAAATAATTCGGTCATAGATAAATTATATCTGACTAATTTTCTGTCAAAAACTATTTCCGACCACCATATTTCGGACAAAAGTTGCTGTCCCTCAGAAATAAACTAATTCCGATGGAATTCATTTATTTGGGATGGAAAATATCGTCTAAAATAACGTTTTTTCTGGTAGTGTTTGGACACATTTTTCAAGTGAAAATATTGAAGAGGATATGAAAAATCTTAAAGCATTTGGAGACATTGAGCATCCGTGGCTCCTCAATGGCTGCTTCATTCAATCTATCATTTGTCTTCAACATGTATTCCCTGATGACAATTGATCTCTCAAATAATAACTTCACTGGTAGCCTCCCAGTTGATTTATGCAATTATCTTCCAAATTTGGGGGAACTCCATCTAGATACCAATTCTATCAAAATATTTATACAATTGGAAGTAACTCCTGATATTATCACTTTCTGATAATCTCCTTAGCCGGAGCGTAGCACAAGAGATGGACAACTTTACATTGCTTGAGGAAATATACGTAGAGCATAGCGACCTTCAAGGTATGATCTACAAAAAAAATATATATATATATATATATTAAAAAGAAAATAGAGGGCTCTTTGAATGTGTTGAGCGTAACACCTAGGGTCTTAATTTTACCAGAAAAAGAAAAACAAAGGATATGGCAAGTGGTCTGACGCGGGATCAGGTACCCTAGTGATATTTATCAAGTTTATCAAATTTATCGAGTTTTTATTATATTTCTTTTGTATTTCATTGTTACACGTTGTATGGCATGAAAGATTTCTGGTAATTGAAGTTTGTTACATGATTCCGTCGAAGTTCTAATGAATTATTTGGAGTTCATGCAATATCATCAATCAGGTCGCATCCTAACAAAGATGTTCAATAGCTCTTGATACCACTTTGTTGGAAAAACAAAACTATCACTAAAACAATATTTTGAAGAGAAGAGAGGACTTATATTCCAACTTAATTATAAAATGATTTGGTACAACACTTTATATAGGACTCACCAAACACCTAAAAAGTCTCTGTAGAATTAAATAGGAATATTCTAGAGATGAGTATACCTAGAGTATATATTGAACCTTCTAAGTACATGTATCCCCATAATTCTCATAAATGTACCAAATAATATATTCTAGAAATAACCATACATGAACCAATAATAATTATAATAATAATCAAAATTATATATTATGTTTTCAACACCCCCCCCCCCCCCCCCCTCCCCCCTGTAATATTGACTACTCCAAGTAGAGTATGAAATTTGTCAAACACATCAAACTTGAGCTCCACTTCATTTCTTTCAATGCATTCTCGAATGTGATGATATCTTATATCAATGTGTTTACTCCTCTCATGGAACACCAGATTCTTTGCCAATGCCATTGCCAATTTGTTGTCAATAAAAATCTCAGCAGACTCCTTTTGTGGCATGTAAAACCCTCCAACACCTTTCATAGCCAAATGGCTTGACAAACACAAGATGAAGCTGCCACATATTCCACTTCACAAGTAGATAAAGTGACAATCGGTTGCTTCTTTGAACTCCACAAAAATGTCGTATCTCCCATAAAGAAAACATATCCGGTTGTACTTTTTCTATCATCTATGTCACCGCCCCAATCACTATCACAATAACCAACAAGTTTGAACTCATTAGAGCAAGAATAAAATAAACCAAAATTTATTGTACCTTTTAAGTAACAAAGAATTCTATTTGCCACCTTCAAGTAAGTTGTAGTTGGAGCCTCCATGTAACGACGAATAAGTCCAACACTATAAAGAATATCAGGCCTTAAACATGTCAAGTATCTTAGGCTTCCAACTAGACTTTTGAAATATGAAGGATCTACCTTTTCTCCATCATCTAATTTTGATAACTTTGCTCCACATTCAATGGGGGTGCTAACTGGTTAACAACCTTCCATCTTGAACTTTTTCAATATTTCTTTAGCATAGCCTGCTTGTGATATTATTATGCCTTCATCCATTTGTTTCACCTCAATGCCAAGATAGTATGACATAAGCCCAATATTGGTCATCTCAAATTCTTTAGCCATGTCTTTCTTAAAGTCTTCAAACATACTTGGGCTATTTCCCGTAAAGATTAGATCATCTACATATAAACATGCAAGAAGAAATTCTCCATTTTTGCTCACCTTAACATAAAGAGCATGTTCATGTGGACACTTGTACAAACCTTTAGCTTGGAAATACTTGTCTAGTCTAGAATTCCAAGCTCTAGGTGCTTCTTTTAAGCCATACAAAGCTTTCTTCAATTTCAACACCTTCTGTTCTTCTCTTTTGACCACATAACCCAATGTTTGCTCTACATAAATAGCTTCTTCAAGCACTCCATTCAAGAAAGCGGATTTAACTTCTATTCGATGAATCTTTTAACCATTTTGAGCCTCCAAAGAGATAATGAGTCTAATGGTTTCTATCCTTATCGCGGGTGCAAATACTTCATCATAATCAATTCTATGTATTTGATTGTAGCCTTTAGCCACTAACCTTGCTTTATATTTTTCAACAATGCCTTTAGCATTTTTCTTCACTTTGTATACCAATTTGACACCAATAGCTTTTTTCCCTTTTGGAAGGGTTGTTAATTCCCAAGTATCATTCTTAATGATAGACTCATTCTCTTCATCCGTGGCTTTTCTCCATTTTGCACCTTGAATGGCTTCTTTAAAATTTGTTAGCTCTATTTCAGCTAGAAGAAAGTGTCAAGTGAGATATGGTCGGCATCTCTTCTATTTCGTCACACAATTCTTGAATTTTTTTTGTCTTTCTTGGTGGACTTTCACTTGATGAAGATTGAGGAGTGACTTGTGTACTACGTGTTGCTTGTGGAGATGAGGATGAAGTCATTGGTTGTTCATTCACCAAGTCTTCTTCATCTTCTACATCAACAAATGAAAAGAAATTATAATCTTCTTGTGGGTTGTTCCAATCCCATGACCTCTCCTCATCAAATTCAACATCACGACTAATGATTATTTTTCCATTGACAGGGTTTTAGAGATTGTATCCCTTTGATCTTGCATCATAGCCAATGAACACATATTTCTCACTATTGTCATCAAGCTTGGTTCTCAATTCATCGGCTGTGACAGCCCCAATTTCCCCAACCTTAGACAAGGTCGCCAGTTTAATATCAACTGTTAAGACCTAGATTATCAGTGGAAAAATTGGGTCATCAAGGGGGTACCAAAGAACTATCACACCAAGAAAACAACCTTTTTCTCTTCATAATATTAAGGACAATAGCGGGCCAATGCTACCTCAATGGGATCTGCTATGTACATACGTATGACATTTAATAGTAGATTTAATTACATCTACATTCTCATGGGCCCGGCAGAATAGAGTATCCCATTCTCATATCCGGGTTGATCCCCTTACTCAAAGTAAAGTCCTTATAGTGGATAAGATTTCGACGCCTCAATGAAATTTACCAAGGTGATTACATAGCATCCTTGTAATTTTAATGAGGGTCTGACCTCAGGGGACTTACCAAGACGATCACACAGCACTCTTGTAGTCACAGTGAAGGTTACAAGGTATTTATTAGCCTTGTAATAACTGAAGATAATTAAACTGAATATATCTCAAAATGTCATATATTGACATAAAAATAGCTAGATGCTTGTGAACAAGATATTATAATCAAGCATCTCTCAAAATGATATTAACTTCAGTTGAATAAATGATTCTCTATCAGTACGTATATGGAACAATTATGTATACATACGAAGAAGTGTTTAAATACTTGTCTGTCATAGCTTGACACAGATTGAATTAAATGATCATGTGTCTAATATAAAATATACATCATACTTACATTTATGTCTGTATAAATAATGGTGTGATATATTAGAAAGATGTTAAATATATCACTTTGGAAATAATATACGTATAACAAAACAACTATATTATACGTTGAAAACATTACTTGTATAATTTTAGAATTGTTGAAATATATGTAACAAATAAATTACTAACAAAATCTCAGAGCAACTAAGATTTATGTAATATATAGATTACTTGCCTTGACCGGGATGATATTTGTATGATAGGTCTGCAAAAAAAATCAGTTTTACGAATCATAAATGATTAACATAAATTAGAACTATCATAATATGTGTAGATAATAGAGTTATAATGTTTAAGTCATGCTAAGCCTGCGTCAGGGAATGTACTTGTTAGGGAATGAACTATGTATTATCAGGGTATAGCTTACCTTTAACAGTGGATGCTTATAATCGTCAGGAAACAACTTATAGTCATCAAGAGATATATATAGCCATCAGGGGATATTTATCATCAGGGGATAAATTATCTGTCAGGGATAAATTATCCGTCAGGGGATAACTACCCGTCAAGGGATAGCTTTTGACCATCAGGGAATGTATTTCTTCAGCGCCAAACTCATCGGTATTAACCTTGACTATCGCCAAACTTGGTTGTCAGGGGATGATTTGTTCAGCGCCAAACTCAATAATCTAGCGCTGAACTTAATAAGCTAGCGCCAAACTGGTCAGAGACTAGCATTATTTATTCATCAGAGACTAACATTATTAGTCATCGGAGACTAACATTATTAGTCATCGGAGACTAACATTATTACCCATCAGAGACTAACAGTTCAATTCATCAGAGACTAACATTTAGTTATTAGAGGCTAGTTATTTATCGGAGACTAGGGTTATCTCGTCAGAGACTAATTTAAACTTCCTACATCAGAGACTAATATTATCTCATCAGAGACTAACACTAACTCATAAGAGACTGATGACGTCACCTTAACCCCATAAGAGACTAAGGATGACATCATCGAAGGCTAATTAACCCATAAGAGACTGATGACGTCATCTTAACCCCATAAGAGACTAATGTTGACGCCATCATCGGAGATTAATTTACTCATAAGAGACTGATGACGTCATCTTAACCCTATAAGAGACTAATGCTGATGTCATCATTGAAGACTAATTAACTCATAAGAGACTGATGACGTCATTTTAATCCCATAAGAGACTAATGCTGATGTCATCATCAGAGACTAATTAACTCATAAGAGACTGATGATGTCATCTTAACCCCATAAGAGACTAATACTGATGTCATCATCGGAGACTAATAAATTTTGCCTATCAGGGACTAATAAATTTTGTCTATGGTTTATTATTTTTATTTTACAACATAATTTTAAGGTTTCATACATATTTCTATTTAAGCTAAATGACCAAATAATGAAATTAAATAACTTAATAAAAGCATTTAATATTTACCTGACAAACTTTTGCTACTGCAGAACTAACTATAGGAATATAATCGTGGGTTTAAGGGAATTTATGTATTTGAGAGTTTTGTGAGGAAAATGAGTAGTAGAGGTTCTCCTTATATAGGTGTTAGGAAGGTAAAAAAAATATCTGAGATATTTCTTACTTAGATTGCTAATGGACTTGAAATTTACTAAATCAATATTACACGTAAGTATGATAAGTATGAATACTAATAGGTGTCAAGTGGTAGTACATATGACTCACCTTTTGCGATGCTTAGTCATTAAAAATCACCTCAACACTTGTGATTTATACTCATTACACGGTGCTTACTCACTATACAGGATAATTACTCAGTTATCCTTCTCATAATAGGCATAGTGATAATTCATATCACTATCCTTTAAATTAATTTCTGATAATACCAAAAATTAATTGAACTCGTACTATCACATAAATTAAGTCCAATAATATCTTACACCCAAAAATTAATTCTGTAGTAGTAATAATTTAGATTACTACCAAAATTAATTTGGATAACAAATTAGCAAATTATTCCTTTCGGTAATTTTAAGGGAATAATTTCTTGTGCTCATAAATAAATTCGACCAAAATTTATTTATGCAATAATATGAAATTTTGTCAAAAATTTATTTATTAATGATATAATAACTATTACACAATTCTGGGGTATTACATCCTCCCTCCCTTATAAAAATTTCATCCCCGAAATTTACTCCTGAAATAAATGGGGACACTTTTCAATCATATCTTTTTCTAATTCCCACGTAGCTTCTTCAATATCCTGGTTTCTCCAAATAACTTTTACAGAGGGAATGTCTTTATTTCTCAACTTCTTAACTTGATGATCTAATATTTGAATTGGTTCCTCATTATATGTCATATTCGTATTGATTTTAATAGGTTGGTAATCTATTACCATCTTGAAATCAGGTTTATAAGGTCGTAGGACCGATACATGGAACACATTATGAAGGTGTCCTAAGATTGGAGGTAATGCTAGCTCATATGCTACCGGTCCTACTCTCCTTAATATCTCAAAGGGTCCTACAAAATGAGGTTCTAGTTTCCCTTTCTTCCCAAATCTTGTAACTCCTTTCCAAGTGGACACTTTGAGAAAAACAAAATCTCCAATATTCATTAATTGGTCTTTGCGGTGTTGGTCAGCATAACTCTTTTGCCGATCCTGGGCAGTTTTCATCTTCTGTCGAATAATAGTAATAGCTTTCTCTGTTTGTTGGATCATTTCTAGTCCTTCTAGCTTCCTTTCTCCAACCTCATTCCAATGTAATGGAGTTCTACATTTTCTACCATAGAGTGCTTCCAAAGGGGCCAGACCAATACTGGTATGGTAACTATTATTGTAGGCAAACTCTATTAATGGTAAATATTCATCCCAACACTAGTACAAAAACTGTCTTATGCGTCGCCTTATTTGCGTCGGTTTTTTAATAGAACTGTCGCATATAGTAGTTCGGTGGCATTATCGTAAAAAAAATAAAAACTATTTGCGTCTGTTTTTTTACACAATCGACGCAAATTATCTGAACATATTTAAAAAATAAATTAGTTCACCATTTGCGTCGCTTAGTATAAAACACCGACGCCAATAGTTTTTATTATTTGCGTCCGTTTTTTTAAAGAACCGACGCAAAAAATGTATAAATAAATTAAAAAGAATTTGCGATGGTTTTCTTAAAGAACCGATGCAAATGGTTTGGGAAATTTGCGTCGGTGTTTAGTAAAACTGACGCCAAAGATGAGAAATAATTAAAAAAAATAAACAAATTTGTGTCACTTCGGTTAAAGACCCGACGCAAATACTTTAAAGTTTTAAAAAATATATTATTCAAACATTTGCGTCACTCTATTTAAATATCCGTCGCAAATGGTTATATTATTTGCGTCGCTTTTCTTCTTTGTCCGACACATATTCTTTAATATTATTAAAAAGTGTATTTAGGTTAAAACTTTTCTATTTTGGCCTGGTTTGTAAGAGAGGACAGAGAGCGAGATCGTCTTTGGCGCGAAACTTGGCTGAGATTTTGCAGGTTTCTTTCTTCAGTGTCTCTGTCCGAGAGCTCAGCTTTGTTGTGTAAGTAATTGTTAATTAAAATAATACATTCATCACAGGCATTATTTAAAATAGCAGTATTTTTCTTAAATTGTTGTTTGTCTGCATCTTATTTATGATAACTGTACAATCAATGTGCTTACTTAGTTAATCGTTGTGGTTATTTAGTTATACATGGATCGTCAAACATGGATGTACAATATATTGCGTAACGATGACGCATATGTGAGAGGGGTTAACGAGTTTATTATATGTGCGGTTCAACACTAAAAAATCAGAAAGGAACATGGAAAAGAAGACATGATTGTGTGCTCATGCCGCATTTGTGGTAATTTAAAAAATATTCGAGTGTAGAGACAGTGTGGCGCCCCCGAAAATCCCCCAAGCCGAGCCCTAGACACTGTCAGCGATTTGGGTGACAGTCCCCGAGATCCCCAGGCTGGAACCCCGGGCTACACCAGAAAACTACAACACAACATCACAACAACAAAACAAATAACACAACCAAGCATTAACAACATACCTGTTGGAAATATATTCCCAAATACATCATTAAAATTCTTAAGGTCCACATCATCTTACAAAACCTCAAACCTTGAAAATAAACAAGCTGCAGCGGAAACAAAACTCTAGATGGCTCATATGGCCTTACAACTTAAACATTCTTAAGCAATTCTCTCCTTCCCTCTCTTAGGGGACTCAACCTTCACGACAAAACCTGAAAAACATTCATAGCATTCCACATGAGCATTTACGCTCAGCAAATATATATTCATAAGCTAGAAGAAAAGATAATTCAAAAGCTTTAGTATTAGTTGAGATTAGACGAAACAATGCCAACACCTCGTGATAATGAATAAACATGTATCATTTACCAACACCTGGTGATGATCAATAAACATGTATCATTTAGGGTACCCGAGTGATATCAAGGGGTTGACCCTCTCTCAATAAATCAAGATTCGCCCTTTACTCATCAGATAATGTATCACCTGACCAGACTAATCATTATCTGACTACCTTACATAATCAAATTTCATCCCAGTTGGTCAGCCTAGTCGTTTGATTCATCACTTGACATACGTAGTCCTTCGCAGAAAGCATATGGTCTGCGGAAAAATCTCATTACCGATGTCTTGCCTCGGTCTATCATTCTTTATTATCATTGGCCAGAATACCAGGCAAAAGTATTCAACAGCCCCTTAACTTTCTATATGGATATATCTTCTTGTAAACATTTTCTCAATTTTGAATAGCCTTGACGTGCTGAACAATTAAAAGCAGCGACTGCCAACAACACATATTGGTGTGCTTAACAATTAAAAGACAGTGACCATCACAAGCGAAACTATATATCCATACAGAAGTTACTTGGGTGTGCATACAAGTTCATGACTTGCAACACCCAAACATCATCATTTGGTGTGCTAGGAAATTTAAACAGCTAGCAACCACCCAATAACACATAGTTCAATTATCAACATCTTTTCCCGTACATCGGATTTGATGATTGTACGTTACTTAATCATAAAAGAATTCATCATCATGCATAGGCATTCAGATCATTCATATACGTAAATCAAATTAATGATTTTACGTAATCAGTAAGAAAGAAAGTGGAATGAATATATACTTGCCTTGGTCCTTTGCTAAAATTCACTATATCGGTTGCAAAAAGGTTTCTGTATAACATCATTGTGGGTATATCATGATATTAGAAAATGGTTATCAGGGCATGAGATTGCCCATCGAGAAAAAATTTCACTCGTCAGAGACTATTTAACTCATCCGAGATTGCTGACATCATCTTTACTCATCGGAGACTAAGGATGATGTCATCGGAGACTATTAAACCCATAAGAGACTTATGACATCATCTTAACTCATCGGAGACTAAGGGTGACGTCATCATCAAAGACTAATGTATATCTCATTAGAGACTATGGATGACGTCATCAGGGACTAAACTTAGCCTGTCGGAGACTAAGGATGACATTATCAGAGACTAACATCAACACAGTCGGGGACTAATGCTGACGTCATCAGAGACTAACATCAACACAGTCGGGGACTAATGCTGACGCCATCAGAGACTAACATCAACACAGTCGGGGACTAATGCTGACGTCATCAGAGACTAACATCAACACAGTCGGGGACTAATGCTGACGATATCAGATACTAATATCAACACAATTGGAGACTAACTTTAGAAGTTGTCTCAGATACAAGGTCGTCTTCCTCACTTCTCCAAGGGTAGTGATCTCAACTACAACTCCATAATCAACTCTCAACATGCTTTAAGCTATGAGCAACACTTCTAGACACAAAAGAATATAATCCTTTCTTTTTCTTTCTTAAAAAAAAAAACTTGCTCCTACAGCTAAACTTCTCAGATAGCAAGCAAAAAGAAAGGCAAAAGAGAACTTAAGATTCTTACCTCCTGGGTTGACGAAAGAGATGAAAGCTTGTTTGAAAGTGATAGTCCAAAAGAAAGAACTTGAAATTAAACGGAGATGGTAGGTTTAAAGAAGAACTTTGGAAAAGAAAAATCATTAGAAAAGAGACTGAAATATTCCTCCGAATAAGGTATTTATAGTAGGCTGAGATTAAGTTTTGAAATAAAATGCTTAGTTAAACTGGACGGTAAAAACGGCTGCTCATCATGATTCTTAGCAGCTAAGCATCGTAATAAGTCTGTTGTCCTACATGCACATACGTTTAATCCACTTGATGACACACAAGCAGCTTATTAATCAAAATAACATACGTACACAATGATGCCATCATACTTTGGCTCTTAAGTCCTTCATGAGATTTAACCAGTCTGGACGCAAAGCTTCTTCAAACAATTACGAATGTCACCAAACATAAACATCATATATTAACTATACACGTTAATATATATATAAAGAAAAAATAAATAAATAAAAATAATATGAATAAATTATTTATAGATAAACAATTTTTTTTTTCCGGGTCGTTACATTCTCCCCTCCTTACATTAAGTTTCGTCCTCGAAACTTTACTGGTGAAATAGTTGAGGGTACTTTTGCATCATCATTTCTTCTAGTTCCATGTTGCTTCTTCAACATTGTGATTTCGCCATAAAACTTTTACAGATGCAATTTTTTATTTCTCAAAACCTTTATTTGACGATCCAAAATTTGTATGGGCATCTCTTCATAATGCAAATTTGGTTGTAGCTCAATGGGCTGATATTCAATAATGCCAGAATGATTCCCTCTATAAGGTCGTAACATCGAGACATGGAAAACATCATGAACATGACCTAGAGCCGGAGGTAATGCTAGTTGATAAGCCACTTCACCAATACGACGAAGTACCTCAAAAGGTCCAATAAAGCGAGGACTTAATTTCCCTTTTTGTCTGAAGCGCAATATACCTTTCCAAGGTGAAATCTTAAGCAACACATAACCTTCTACTTCTAGTGCTTGATCTTTTCGGTGTTGGTTTGCGTATTGCTTTTGTCGATCTTGTGTTGGGTTTCGTATCATCAGACGCAGCGGAAAAATACGGTTTAAATAAAACAAAACGAAACCCAAACCCGAGGAT
>CM025787.1:115503-130290 GCA_014636745.2 Centella asiatica | reverse complement strand
AATGGCAACCAAGATGCCTAGAATGTTTCTCCAACTAAAAGGGTCGCACAGTAGAATATAGCCAAAGGCCAACACTAGGCATGTTTTTAGATGTCCTAGGACCTGATAAGTTACGGGAGATGTCTTACCAATCACCAGAAAGGTACTAAAGTTTACAGAAACTGATATTAAGCAGGATAGCACAATGAATGCCTGCAACGAAGATAATTAACCAATGACTAGACATTTCAAGGTATAAGCATTTGATTTCCTTCAGTAAAAAAAATTAAAAACAAATAAAAACAGAGGGTTTAAATTTCACCAGGACATAAGATGTATAACTGAATGCGAAAACATTCTGATTTGTCAAAAACCCATCAACAAATGGGCCTACAAGGAACAATGTGATTGCTTGATACGGGCAGGATTGATATAGAAGCTGCGTTGAAGAAACCTTGAACTTCTTCTGTATGGTATTAGTCATCTGAAAACAACTAATTAAGGATATATAATGACCAGGGCGTTAGAGATGGAAAATCAACATCCTGTTAATATTCTATTTTTGGAAAAGTGAAATTTGCTTCTAGAATTAATTTTTATAAGTCAATAGGCAAGGAAACATGAAAAGAAATAGCTAAAATATGATAAAGCAAAAGCCACTATAAGTAGGATACAATTTGCGCAACACATGTTGTGACCACCGCAAGTAGAGATAAGACACTACCTACAACATTGAGTTGCAAATCAGTAACAGTTGCTATCCCGACACCCAAGAGAAGGACGGTGAGCGAAAGTTGGACGTTCCTACTGGTGAGTGGCAATCATGCAAAGTACATGTGCATGAATACTACCTTTTAGTATGAAATATTAGTACAAAAAGAGGATCAGAATCATATATGATCACAATCTAGACATACCGTTACTTATTATAATCGAATATAATTAAAGTAACTACATCAAGGGTTAAATTGTTGATTGTGCTTGCAAACCATGTCCACCATGGATGTTGCTAAAAGGAGTTTGCACAGGTCTTCCATTTCACATAAAAAATCTATTAGGAATCCTCTTAATTTTCCTTCTTACTCAAAGCATCATTCTGTTCAAGAAGTTCTGATCCTCAAAGAGAGAGTTGCAAGTCTTGTACTCTTTAAGCTTTAAAATATACTACTCCCGTCTCACAAATGATGGCTTAACAACAATATTTTGTCCCAAAAGGGATGACTTAAGTACATCAAAAAGTTACATAATGACTATTTCACCCTTTAATTTGGACTCACTTCCTTCTTTTAAAGAATAATAAGTACAACTTTTATATTTAAAATAAGTTAGATAGACTCATGTCAAGGATATAATAGAAATTTTACTTCTAAAAAGTGATCTTCTTAAATTGCATGGAGAGAGTACATTATAAGAAATAGCGACTCTCATGAAAATGTTACGTCAGCTAACAGTGAGCAGTGCTTATGAGACTTGATAAACTGAGTTAAGATTGAACTAGAAAACTTAACCTGAACGTTTTCCTAAGGAAAAGAGTCTCAAGAAGGACCGTACAGGGGATGATTGCCAATTTTGTCATCTGCGATAATAATAATAATGAGAATCAAAGTTCAGACACCAAAGCTTGAAAGCTAGTTACCAGTTAAAGCTTGATTACAAAGTTGATTTTATCAGGGAGAAATAATATTTCAAACATAACTATAACATGGATCTTTGATATGGCATGGAGTAACTCTTTTCACATCATTGTGACACTCAAATACAAAAATCTCCTTTCCACGTGCTGATGATGTGATATCAGGTTCTCCCAGTAATGCAGGATGGTTCATCAAAGCATTAAAGAAAAAAAGATGGCGTCAAGAGGATTGTTTAAATCACAAAGTGATGCACGGCTGATGTATATATGAAAGGTAGAAGACCAGCCAGCCATTTATTTATTTATTATTATTTTGGGGTGAGGGAAGGTGAAATTGTACAAGACTTGGAAAGAATATAACTATAATAATTTTACCTGGTAAAAACCAACTGAATTGAAACCCAGACTAAGATTCAGAAGTCCGATGGATGAACCATTCAATATACCAAAACCCATTACAGCTCTTGGGTTAAGAGGCTTGTGCTCAAACAGCTTCATCCATAATGCCAAGTGAAGTGACAAAAATGTGACGAGAAGATGCCAGCTCGTCAAAGTTGTAGCTGAGGGTCCAACATGCAATTTAAAACCAACAATATCATGCAATAATAATATGTCAGGTTCTCTTACGTACTTTAATAGCTACCCGATGACATAGTATAAGAGACATAACATACATATGACAAGGCCAAGATAGAGCTGCTAAAAAATATCAATGAACTCAACTAACCAAAATCAACATCCACTAACCTCAAACTATAACAAATTGATAGGTTTCCTGATAGAATCCAATTTCAGACGACATTTGGTTTTGATCTCTTTACTTTCTGAGTTCATATTACTCAACTTACATGTACAGTTTGCCATACATAGCCCCAAAAATTAATTCATCCGAAACGAAACAAGTGACATTTGTGCAGACATAAATATGTGTGTTAACCATCTTTCTTTGTGTATACGTAAGGTAGTGTTTGTCTCGAGCAAATGGACGCATGTATGATGTTAGTTTAGAAATCACATGATACGTCCTGCTTAGAAAAAGAAAGGATTAAGCTGCCTTGAAAATTTCTGCTTAAAATGGTATCATCATATTAATTTACATGGTTTATATAATGCGTAGGAGTTCATACACCAAATCGATGGTACGTTGGAAATAAATCACAGAAGTTTATCATATCTTCTAATTAGTGTAAAGACTACAATGATTAAGAATAAGAAACATAAAAATAAAAGTACCAACAGTACTAGTTTCCCATATATTAACAATAAGAGATAATTCAAAAAAAGAAATAGAAGAAGACTCGTTAACAAGTGAAATTATTTTTAAAATGAGTAAAAATTAGCATACTCACCAAAAGTGAAACCAAGAGTGCTAATAAGCGCCTTGTTGCATATCACAATAGAGACAGAAGAAACAACTGATAAACTCAATGCTCCAATAGTTCCAAATTGAAACCGCTGACTTTCACCCATTATGATCAGTCGCTCGTTCACTCTCACACTCACTTGTTCGAAGCGAATTGATCCCAAAATCTATAAAACATTTCAAATCCACCAATCCTAAAATTCTTAATGACAAAATCAAGGATCAAAACAGTAAATATTTGTTAAAAATAATGATCCGACAAACATTTGATAAAAAAATCACAACAATCAAGCTACTAGCCATCTTAAATCCGACTCTTTAATAAAGGGAAAAGAAAAGGCACCAGGAGAAAAATGGAATGTGAATGAGAATGAAGCGGTGGAAACCCATAGATCTACGTATAACCAAAACGGATTCGGCTCCTGTAAGCTTTGTTCGTAAGTTTTTAACTTTAAAAGAAAAAAAAAAGTAATTCAAAATAAGTTTTGGTTTGAGTTAGTTGTGAGTTCTTAAAAGAAAAAAAAATTAAATTTTTAATGTATTTTATTAATTTATCCCTTTATTTGATTTTATTGTATTTGTAATTAGGAACACTCTAGGTATTTTAAAAACTTAGACAAATTAAATATTATTTTCCATCCAAATTCAATCATTTTTAGACGGAAAGTTTGAAAGAAAAAATGACAAAGTTTTTCTATCATTTTTTTTTCTTTTAATGATAAAACTCACAAGTATGAGAATTAAATAGGTTGAATTTTTCTATTTACTATTTAATGTTAAGTTTTATAAGAAATTTTTAAATTAATTATTAGATTTCAACAATTAAATATAGATAAATGATTGAGAATAAAAGAAAATCTACGAAATGGAGTTCTCTAAAACTCTAGATGAGCCAAATTCAGATAATGGATTTGTTACTTAAAATTAAAATTATGTATATATGAGCATTTAGGAGAGGCATAACATGACAGATCACTAAAATTGATCTGTCAAATGTTTATCATGCATTTATCATGTCATTTTCACCATACTTTTATCAGACAACTGGACATTCTTGTCATATCCTGTAAAATATTTAATAATAGTAAAGCGAGCGATTTACGTTCGCAAATATATAGTTATGTATTGGGTGAGTCTTTAAAGACAAAAAATTTCTAGGGCTTAAGTGTTTGTGATGTTTGGCAGAAATAATGTTATCACCTCTTGATAATTTGGAAAAATATAGCTTTTAGGGTCTCCGAATGATAGCGAAAGTTTTGACCCTTTACTTAAAAGAATATAAAATAATTTCACATGCGTCTTGTAACCATGTCCGTTTGGCGCATGTGCCCTTAAGAACTCCATATCAAACAGTATAGTCGATGAAGAAATCTTTTATTTGTGAGGATTCAGTTATCGATGCCTCAATTTTTGTTCCCTATAAATCCTAGGCTCGAGGTGTCGGGCAGATGCATCCCACTAGCTTTTAATTACCTACACGAATATACATTACAAGTGTGTGGTGAAAAATAGGTTTTCTACATCCGTATAGAATTTACTTTGACGTGTTAGCGAATTTGAATAGCTAACAGTCACCCAAAGAATACTTGATTCTACTACAACATTTTTCACGTATATCGGATCAAAGGATTGTACGTTACTTAACCTTGAAGAAATTGAAACATGAATATTGACGTAATAATATCTTGGATACATTACGTATATCGAAAAAATGATCATACGTATTAACTAAAAAAAGGTAGAGTGAGTATATACTTGCCTTTGGTCCTTAGTGAAACTTAGATTTAATAACTTGCGTATAAAACAACTTTGTAAAACATGTACATTAAATAACATAAGTAATTTTACCTTAATTACGCATGAGGATGCACATGCGAAGTGTTTATAAAATTCTTAGGTGTGTGATTGACTAAATGAGTCGTCGTTCATTGAATTGGGATTCGGTTGAAACCAAATCGGAGTTCGAGAGATTTTTGGACTGATAATACGTCGTTCGGAGGTTACGGATAATTTAATTTATTTGTTCGGTGCCTTAAATTAATTATTTGTAACTTAAAAGATTTATTAATCCTTGATCATTTATCAAAACTTTATTTCTTAATTATTATTTAATTATTTTAATTAAACAATAATCATTTCTTAATTAAATCTTAACATAAAAAATATATAGATCTTTTATCATTAACTAAACATTTATCCTTAAATTATTATTTAATTTTTGTTAGAACAATATAAGCTCAAGTGTTTGTAGAAGGGAGGGGGGTTGAATACAAATACTACAAACTTTTTGCTCTTTTTAAACTTTAGTAGGCACTGACCGAAAATAACTGCAATGAACAGAAAAACTATGAAATATGAACACACAGATTCAAGTTAAAATAGTTGTATTAAAACTTGATGTTTTTCTGGAAATCTGGATAATCACAAATGTGATTAAATAGCTACAAATTCTGTAATAAAATTACAGCTTCTATTTCACACACACTAGCTTCTCTTTTCTTTGAATATATCTTTCAAGATCTATTACAAAACTTCTCTCTAGTGATTTGTGTGCTGTAGTGTTTGTTTGATCTCTCTCTTATTAGTTGTGTATCACTTTTTGTATAATGAAAACTCCTTTGCATATATATAGATCAGTGGTTGAAATCACGTGCTTTAGACATGCTGTTTTTCTCAACTTGGCCGCATGTATGTCACATCATTGTCCTATGTGTCACACTGTTGTAGCTTTTGTTGCTTCTTTTTCTTCCTCTGATCTGCGTGCATTTAATGTTCGAGAGTTCTCATTGGACCAAAACAAACTTCAAGAAATATCTTTCTAGTTGATATATCTTGCTTCTGTAACAAGCTTCATTAATTTGAGTGTAAGTCTTGATGACAGGTGCATGCAGTCATAACCATCCACTGGCGACAAGCCCTGATGAACTTGATCAGTGCTTCTGGATCCCCTGATGACAAGTCTTGTTAAAGACTGGATCAGGGCTTCAACTTTCACTTGAGTTTCACTCAGTGCTTCTTGGTCCACTGATATTATAACTTATGACATACACTGATGGCTTCCACTGATGCAGTGTTGAGCATTCCCCCTGATGGGTTAGCTTGACACTGTCATACCCTGAAGTCTTACCCTGACAGGTGGCATGACTTGTCCATGCCCTAATGCGTTCCCCCTGATAAGTTTGGCGTGTCTCAGCCATACCATGACGCGTTCCCCTGACGGGTTGGTCTGCCTCAGTCATCCCTTGACAGGTTCCCCTGATGGTTTTCCCCTGATCAGTTTCCCCTGACGGGTTCCCCTGACGATCCTTAATCAATGAAACTTTGTTTGGAATATCTGATGTGCGGAATACTTTGACTATTTTCGAGTAATATCAGACATTCCTCTTTACTTTGTCAAGTCCTTTAGATGTTCCATTTTATGACTTGTCTTGTGAAGTGTTTGATCATCCCCTGATGAATAAGTTTATCATTAGTAGATGCAAAACTTGTGCTGATATTAAGGTTTATAAAATACCTTAAGTATTTATAGATGCACAATTTATTCTCTAAACATCATCATCATCAATTAACTCTAACAATTTCCCTCTATTTATGTTTATCATTTTAATAACCATAAATTTCTAGATGCACTGATTATGATGTCAAAACCAATACTAAAAATAAGAGAGAACTATGTATGAACTAATAAAAAGAATTTCTGTACAAGTATTTCCTATATCTATTACAACAAAAATATACATTTTTAGACATCAGGATCCCTTTTCCTTTTGGCTGAGACAAAGGGCAATGGATGACTTGATTCAATCGGTTGAGAGTCACTTCTAAGGCCTTGTCTTCTTTGATCTGAATTTTGATCAGGAATCCTGAGTCTGTTGTCTTCCCCTCATGCAAGCAGCTGATCCAACTCCTTCTGAAGAAGCCTTCTAAAGTTGACTATGTTGACATTCTTGCTGGATTCCAAAGCTTCAAGGACAGATTTAATCTCTTGTATGTTGGCTGCAGCAAGTTGTGACCAGTAGAAGGTAATGATCTCCCCCTTTTTATTTTTGAATTCAACACCCATGGGGTTTGTGATCATTTTTGGATATTCTTTGAATCCCTTCACTAGTAGCACATCCCTTACTGCAACATTCCCATCATCAGCTTTGGTTTCTTCAATCTCCTTTAACACCTTCTGAATCAGCAGGATTCTGAACTGGATGACATGTTCATTTTTGTGAGAAGCAATTTGGCTCAGAACATGCATCTCTTCCTCCAGGTCGAGGCCATCAACGTCTTTGATTTTAATGCTCTTTTCTTGCCCATCAGTGGATCTGTAGAACAACTTTAAAGGTCTTTCTAAGGCTGTGAGCAGGCTCCTATCATCGTTGATGGCTTTCCTCAGCTTCTCAATCATCCCCCTCAAGTCTTTGTTAGCCGCTGATGATTTGGATATCAAGTTCATCATCAATCTTAGTTGTTCAGCATCCATTCCCTAAACCAGTCCATTGTGACATTAAATTGTGACCCACTATTTAGTTGCACGGTTATCAGCTGATCCCTTTTATTGTTGAACCTGACATTTATGCTTTTTATTGAGAACATAAATGTCAGGTTTTTGCGCTTTTCTTCTTTGAGGGATTCAGCTAGAGTGGGTGGACCATATGTTGTGGTTATAGGAGAAGGTATTTGATCCTTGGCTTCAGACAACTTGGGTTTGGTGGCATCAGGGTCATCATTTTTGTCTTGGTTCTTATCCCCTGATGCACCTTTAGGGTTTTGAGATCTTCTTGGCTGAGGATTCCTGGAGGTCCTGGGCCTGACACTCTTTTTCTTCTTTTCTTCCTCCTGTTCCTTTGCCATTTCCCTCTCTTCTTCTTCTTGAAGTTGTTGTGCATAGAGTGCATCAGCTTCCACTAGCTTTTTATCCTGAGGGTAGACCAACTCCACTTTTCCATCAATCACGGCTTCAACAGGTGTTGGAAAGTGGGTTGTCTTCATGGCGTCTCCAAGTAGCTTAGGCCCTGATTGAGTGTTGGATTTCTTCTTTGGTTTCTCAATCAAGTTGCCTTTGCCTTTGTCCTTGGGTTTTGGAGCAAGAACAGGAGCAGTCACATCCCTTGATGGTTGACTTGTTGATTTCTCAGCAACATCCCCTGACGATGGCCTGGTAGATTTCTCCCCCTTTTTGACAGCATCATCAGTGGAAGTTGAGAGTTGGGATGTGACTTAGAGAACTTACTTTAGAGTGTCAGCCATGGAGTGTTGTAGAGTTTCCATGCTGGACAGTTGAGTGGTGAGATCAGCAAGCTTTTTGTCCACATTGTCAGCTTGTTTCTTCATCTGGAGCAGGGTTTGGCTGGTGACCAGGGAGTCGACAACCTGCTATACATTGTTGATTTTATTTGTAAAGTGTGTGTATAGTTTCTTGTTCTCAATATCTACAGACTGACCAATCATGATTTGATATTTTAACACTTTTATCAAGATTGGATCGGTGGTCCTGGCAAGCTCTTGCTTCAATAACTATACAGTGTCCACCATTTGATTCTGCTGAAAGTACTGTTAGGTTTTAGAACATTTGATGATAATTGTCTTTAGATTACTTAGAGTACAAATGTATAGAAAGTGTTAATTAGTAACACTGAAGTTTTGTAGCCAGTAGTTATCTCTTTGTTTGTAATTCATTCTTTGTAAAGAGATACAATTATTCTTTATTTGTAAGTAACTGTTGGAATGGAGTATCAAAGCTTCAGCAAGTCAAAATGTGTATTTGATCCGTTGGAGTTTACAAAAAGGCTTGTCGGAGACTAGGGAAACTTGTCAGAGACTAAGGATTTTATCTATCAGAGACTAGTTTTGCCTATCGGAGACTAAGGTTTACGTCATCAGAGACTAAGTCTAAAAGAGTAGGAGACTAAAGCTTACATCATCGGAGACTAAGCTGACATCATTAGAGACTAAACCTTAAAGCATCGGAGACTAAATAACTCTATCGTAGACTACACAATCTGACGTCATCAGGGACTAAAAGACCAGAGACTAGTGATGACGTCATTAGAGACTAAAGATGAAGCGTCAGGGACTAAGTCGTGATTTACTCCCTGAGAGATACAGAGTTCGAATTGAATAAGGAATGTCTTTCGCATAAAGCAAGATATTATTGAAGACGTAGCTGGTAAGGAAACAAGACAGAAATCTGTTCCTAATCAAAAAGGAAAGATTGTATTTGATTCGAATAAGGAAGCTGAATCATTATTGATTTAGAAGAGAAAGCTAAGTTAAAAGTAATTAGGTTTACAAAGAATTGTAATTCGAAGCTGTATAGGTTTTCATAGTTTTGTATCTTTACTATACAGAAAAGAAAAGAAAAGAAGCTGACGATCATATTGTTGTGATTGTTAGAATTTGTATTCAATTGTTAAATCAATAAAAACAATTGTTTATAAATTGATTTGAGTTCTTGTTCTTTATATTCCGCAAGAAAAGTTAATTTCTTAAAGAATAAGTAATCAAAAAGAATTCAAAGAACTTGTATTCAACCCCTCCCCCTCCCCCCTTCTACAAGTTCTCGGCTATCTCACTGGGAAAACAATTGGTATCAGAGCCTTTAATTGAATTTACTCAATTAACACGTTCGAAGAGATGGCCAACGATGAAGCAAGCAACTCTAGCATAATGACATATAAAGACAGTCGTGATGGTGGTACTAGAATCCCTATTCTTAAACGAGAAGAATATCCGATGTGGAAGCAAAAGATGTACATGCACTTAAGAGCAACAGATCCAGATTATATTGATAGGATTGAGAAGGGTCCCTATCTACCCAGGAAATTTGTTCCTGCTAAAACCGTTAATGGATCTGTTGTGGTGGAACACTTTGAACTTGCTCCAGAATGTGATTATACAAACGAAGACAAGTTGCAAGTGTTGAAGGATGCTAAGGTGATGAACATAATGGAATTGATAAAAATATGTTCACAAGCATCATAAATTGCTGAAATGAACAAAGATGCTGCTGATAGAGTCCATGATGATCAACGATGTCATTGCTGAAAATTTCTGAAAAAGGGGGGACGGCCAGACAAGAGCTGTTTCAAAAACCATTTAAACTCCTACAGAAACGTCAAGGACGCTGCTGAAATGGTCAAAAGATGCTGCTGAAAAATCTACATCAACCTTGCTGAAAATAAGAAGAAAAGAGGAGACCCCTCGACGAAACTGCTGTTTCAAAAACAATCTTAGACCTTGCTGATGTCATCAGCAAAGGATGATCCTGCTGAAACATCCAAAATGAGCAAGGGATGACTGTTGCTGACAAGACCCTGCTGATACCCGCCTCGAGAGGAAGCCACAAAATCAGCAAGGATATTATCCCTGCTGACTCATGTCTCTATCCTTCCACATCATCAAAGACGTGCTATAGCAAGTCTGCTCATTTCCATCATTACCGCCGGAAAAATAAGCCATTATGACTAGCCATTTATTTTCTCTCTCCACATTAAATGCCACTCTGCCCCATGATCTTTTACGGCTGCTATCACTTCGGTAATTAATTCTCACCACTTCTCATATTTTTCTCCCACTAACTCTTCAGCTTCTCATATCAGTTACCACTCTCTAAACCGTTCAACTTCTTTTACCTCCTGCATAAACTTATTTTAACCCTTCTCAAATTTTCACCTAAACCAATTGCTCTGATCTCTCTCTCTATAATCACTCTAAACTTTTCTGAAACTCCTCCGTAAATCTCCTCCGACCAAGTTTTCCGATTATCTTCAGCAGACATGGCAAACTGGCTTGACAAGATCGAATCAGAGTCCATTATTGACCTAGAGTCCTTTGCTGACATAGAAGACGCTGAAATCACCGAGGTTATAACCCTGCTGAGGAACAGCGGGGTACGCTATGTAATCTCTGCTGATACTCCCATATATGGGGAAGTGATCAGAGAGTTTTGTTCAGCAATGCAAATCCGTGACCACAACATCATCGGACGTGTAAATGGTCAGCTGGTCCTCATCACTCCAGCAAGCATCGCCAGAGTTCTACAGATGCCAAGTCAGGGCCTGCTGACTCCACCCACTGTCACCCCAGCTGTACTTGCTGATCTGGGGTATGTCAAGACCCACAGAAACAAGAAGAGGAAGGACTTCCCAAGGAAATGGGACCTTCTGATGGATATTCTTCACAAGACCTTGCTGTGTAAGTTTACCTCACAGGACGAGGCATCAGCAAGGGTTATTTCTATCGTCTCTCTGCTGAAATCCGGGGAGCCAATCAATTGGGCGCAGCTATTTTTTGAAGTCCTTGCTGAATCCTTCTCCAGCAAGAGGAAGACGAAGATTTGTCATGGACGAACTATGTCCCTGTTGATCAAGGGAATTCTCGGAGTAAACTTCACAGCAGGGACCCAGTCCAAGAAGCTGATCAGCAGCTAAGTTATCACTCCATCGCTGCTGAAAAACTATGGGCGCAACCCTGTTGCCCTGGCTAAAGCCGCTGCTGAAAGGAGAGCAAGGGGATTAGCAGAGTCCCCTATGCAAACATCTTTAACCCCCAATGCTTGAAGTGACGAACGCGTCCTTGCTGTTCAACCTAGCAAGAAGAGGCGAGCAGCAAGTCAAATTTAGAGGCCCAAAAAGAAATCCAAGGCAACGCCTGCTGAATTTGACCTCTTGACCTTGACTGAAGAGGAGAGGGAAATCTATGAGTTCTACATGGAGCTCTACGATGAAGATTCTGCTGCTGACGCAATAGCTACTGGAGGATCGGATGTGGAGATTGCAATCCACATTGCAAACAAAGCCAATCCTCCTCCTGCTTACGACACTGCTGAAATTGATAGATCAGCAGTGTCCCCAAAGGAGCCAACAGCAGAGACGGCTAAGCCAACTGAGCCGATCTCAAAACCCTCTGCTGCAAGAAGACTTGTCCTCCCAAAAGCCTTTGCTATCCATTCACCTGCTGACCCGACCCTTCCTCCCAGAAGAAAACATGCTGCTATCAAGGGCAAAGGCAAGGGAAAGCAAACACAAGTATCCAGCAGCAATAGCGACAGTGACCTTGCTGATGTTCCTGCTGAACGAGCAAAAGAAAAACAATCAGAGGAACTCATCAAGGCACTGCTGATCGAAGATGCCTTGGCAGCTGGCTTGGATCCCAAGGCGTACCTTGCTGAGAACATCCAAGAAGGCCCCAGCCACCTTTCTCCAGCAAGGGTATTGACCGAAGGGGAGCCCACTCTAGAAACTTCTGTTGATGAGATGCTAGCAATTGACGGGGAGCTCAAGGACAATCCTGCTAAAGAAGAGGTACCCTCTGAAGAACCTCAACCTGCTGTCAGCAAGGTTTCTTCTCCATACTCGCAGAAACTTCCTAAACTTGAAGCCCAACTGGAACAAGTTTTAGCAAGACTGCCTGCTGAAAACACTGCTGTTGCCAAAGCCTCCTCTGCTGATCCTGCCTTCGACTCCAAGCTGACCAAGATGGAAAATAAGCTTGAGAAACTTCAGCAAACTCTCAACAAGCTGATTAACTTCCTCCCTATCATGGCCGATGATATCAAAAAGGGGGAGAGAGGTCATGAGGCACAACAAGAAGTAGATCAATCTCTTATTCCAACCTCTGATGATCTTCCTACTCCTACTGTTGCTCCAGCTGCTGTACAGAAAAGAAAGAGACTTCCCAAACATATCCCTGAGTCTGCTGTGCAAATTATGAACCCTTCCTCGTACATGAGACTTCAGAAGGCCCTTGAAGAAGCTGATGTCATATCAATGAAGTCAGGGTTTGCTGAAAGTCTCAAGCTGATAGCAAGCATCAAGGAATCTGAATCAAAAGTCAAGCAGTACGAGGTGGAAATGAAACGACTTAGGGTACAGGAAATTCAGCTGGAGTACAACAGAAAGAAAGAAAGGATGCAGAAGAGGAAAGAAGAAAAGGAAGCACTGAGAAGAGAAAAGGAGGAAGCAGAGGAAAGGCGAAGGCAAGACCTGCTGAAGTATGGTAAGGGAGAAGATCAATAGAGTTCAGAAGAATCTGCTGAATAGTTATAATTTTATCCTGTAATTTCATTTTATCTTGTAAAGTTCAAACATTTTGATATAAAATGAAATTCTCTTTGGTTCTTGCTGTGGTGATCAAAATAACTCGTTTTGACATCATCAATTAGGGGGAAATTGTTGTTGCACCCCTGCTTATATAATCTTTGCTTAAACGTTTATTTATTGTTTAATATATAAGAATTGATGATTTAATATAGTCTTTGCTTAAGTATTGTAAAAGGACTTAGAAAAATATCTAATTTGTTAGGTGGATATAATTTTTAGTTAAGCAAGGAGTTTGATCACCATTGATGTCTGCTGATTTGAAGTCTGCTGATATGATAACCTCACTGAAGATTGTTTATTGGTCAAGAAGGATTTTGAAGATATGAAGAATTTTCCAAGTATAGTCCTGCTTAGAATGGAAATAATCAAGGACTTAAGAAAGCAAGATCCTTTGCTTATCAAAGTCAAGATTGTTAGAAAAGTTATCTTTACCCCTGCTTAGTTAACTTCTAGGAAACTCTTCTAAAAGATACTAAAAGACAGAATAACGGCTAACTTTTTTAACTAAGCAAGGACTGTTGTAAAGGTACAAGTCACATCAAGGGCAGTACACTCCAACGGATCTATTTCAAATTTCCAACGGATAGATTTTCTGGAGAAGTATAAATAGGAGTCATAAATCTCATTTATGACTAACCTCCAACCAACTGAACAACCAAACTCTCTGACATCTTAAAGACTTCAGCAAGACATCATAAAGCCTGAACAAGTGCTATCAATCTGCTCAACTAAGGAGCAATCTACTTGAACATAGCAAGCATGATTTTCTCAAATCTGCTTAGAGTCTGTGTGACTAAGTTGGACTAAGTGTCCTCCTGCTAAGTTGGTCTAAGTGACTATTAGGTTTAGAACATTTGATGATGATTGTCTTTAGATTACTTAGAATACAAATGTATAGAAAGTGTTAATTAGTAACATTGAAGTTTTGTAGCTAGCAGTTATCTCTTTGTTTGTAATTCATTCATTCTTTGTAAAGAGATATAAATATTTCTTATTTGTAAGTAACTGCTAGAATGGTGTATCGAAGCTTCGGAAAGTCAAGATGTGTATTTGATCCGTTAGAGTTTGCAAAAAGGCTTATCGGAGACTAGGAAAATTGGTCAGGGACTAAAAAGGTTTTATCTGTCGGAGACTAGTTTTGCCTATCGAAGACTAAGAATTAAGTCATCAGAGATTAAGTCTAAAGGAGTCGGAGACTAAAGCTTACGTCATCGGAGACTAAAGTTAAAAGCATCAGAGACTAAGCTGACGTCATCAAACACTAAGCCTTAACGCGTCAGAGACTAAATAATTCTATCGGTGACTACACAAGCTGACGTCATCAGGGACTAAATACATCGGAGACTAGTAATGACGTCACTAGAGACTAAAGATGAAGCATTAGGGACTAATCGAGATTTAATTCCTGAGAAATACGAAGTTCGAATTAAAAAGGAATGTCTTCCACGTAAAGCAAGATATTATTGAAGACGTAGCTGGTAAGGAAACTAACCAGAAATCTGTTCCTATCAAAAAGGAAAGATTGTATTTGATTCGAATAAGTAAGCTGAATTTTATTCAGAATAGGAACTGAGTTAATAATAATTCAGTTGTTAGAGAAGCTGTAATTAGGTTTACAGAGAATTGAAATTTGAAGCTGTATAGGTTTTTCATAGTTTGTATCTTTTCCTATACAGAATAGAAAAGAAGCTGATGATCATATTTATTATGGTTATTAGAAT
>CM025787.1:103916-115403 GCA_014636745.2 Centella asiatica | reverse complement strand
TCCTTTTCCTTTCTCTTTCTTACATTTCATCACGATTTTGTACTTTCTTTTCTCTTCTATTTTCTAAGTTCCAAACAGACCCTTAAGGGACTCGATTAGGAATCCACTAGAGAAGGGAAAAATTTCTAAGATAAATTTTATTTAGAGTAAACTGGGCCTACGGTTTCCCGTTAGTAAATTAGGAACACAACCGACTTAAAACAACATCGCTTGAATATTGCAATGGTCTCAAATCCCAATTCTTTCTTGATAAGTCGATTCCCCCGTGAATTCATCTTTTCCCACAATAATAACCCTTTCTCTCTCTCATCTTTTTCACCGATGCTTCTCTCTCATCTTTTTCACTGGCATAGCATCACGGGAATTCCCCAAAATCTTCAATTTTGATGTCAACAGAAAATCAGGTACAAACATTATCCATATCGCCGTACTTCAGCCAACGATCCCAACCCACCTCTTGGTTCCTCTAAATCCTACAAATAATCTCCTTGCATCCTTTCAAAACTGAATCCTCTAACCCGTAGGGAAATTCTTGAGTTGCAACATGCAGCGATAAAGCCAAAAAATGGTAAGTGCCAAGCAAGCTTGACGACAATTTTGATAAAAGGGATTTTTGAATTTTGAGGGTTTGGGAAGTGCTTGGTGACGTTGGAGGAGAAGGAGATTTGGTAAGAGTTTTAAGGTGCTTGACTTACTCCATATGTAAGTTAGAAACGGGCAACCATATGCCCAAATTAATCTTATGTTTATTCAAATTTGCCTTACAATCTAAGCTACGTGGACTCAGATTCAGTGTTTGGTTTGATACGAATATTTTGTAGAATCCAACACGGCCACCTCTTTATTTTATCACATTTTTATTCTAAAATCGAGTGTCTAACACCTACACCTGGGATTGTTGGACACGGATACTTCAAGTCACACCCCTATTAGGTAGTTTTATACCGCTTGTATCAATAGAATCTTCCTAATTGATTGTGATTTCAAAAACCTTTAGATAAGCCCAAAGAATGTCTTAAGATTAAAATTATATGTACAACGATAATCATGAGATGTTAGGTTTTAGAACATTTGATGATGATAATTGTTTTTAGATTACTTAGAGACTTAGAGTACAAATGTATAGAAAGTGTTAATTAGTAACACTGTAGTTTTGTAGCTAGTAGTTATCTCTTCGTTTGTAATTCATTTATTATTTGTAAAGAGATACAATTATTCTTTATTTGTAAGTAACTGCTGAAATGGAGTATCAAAGCTTCAGCAAGTCAAAGTGTGTATTTGATCTGTTGGAGTTTACAAAAAGGCTTATCGGAGACTAAGGCAAAACTCATCAGAGACTAAGGATTTTGTCTATCAGAGACTAAGGCTTACTGTTAGAGTTAAATGATGATGATGATGTTTATGTAATAAATTGTGCAACTGTAAATACTTGAGACATTTTATAAACCTTAAGTTCAGCACAAGTTTTGCATCCACTAATGATAATCTTTTCATCAGGGGATGATCAATTTCTTCACAAGACAAGTCAGAAAATGAAACATCCAAAGGACTTGACAAAGTGAAGAAGAATATCTGATGTTACTTGTTAAACAGTCAAAGTATTCTGCACATCAGAGATTCTAAACAAAGTTATGTTGATTAAGTACCGTCAGGGGAGCCCATCAGAGGGAACTCATCAGGGGAACTGATCAGGGAGAACCCATCAGGGGGAACTCATCAGGGGAACCTGTCAGGGGATGACAAAGGCAGACCAACCTGTCAGGGAAACACTTGAGGACATGTAAGTGTCAGACCAACTCATCAGGGTAACCTGTCAGGGGGAATGACCAACATGACATCAGTGGAAGCCATCAGTGTATGCCGTCAGTCATAACCATTAGGATCAAGAAGCACTGAGTGAAACTTAAGTGAAGGTTGAAGCCCTGATCCAGTCAATAAGCATCAGGCTCCAAAAGCACTGATCAAAGTCCATCAGGGCTGGCAGTCAATGGATCGTTATGACAGCATACACCCGTCATCAGTACTTACACGGAAATCGATGTAACGTGTTAGAGAAGCAAGAGATATTAACTGGGAAGATATTTCTTGAAGTTTGGTTTGGTCCAATGAGAATTCTCGCGCATTAATTGCACACAGATCAGGGGAAGAAATAGTAGCAACAAAGCATGTAGCAGTCTGACACATTAGGCATCGATGTGATATACTTACGGCTAAGTTGAGAAAAGCAGCACGTCTTAAGCACGTGGTTTCACCCACTGTTCGACATATAAGCAAAGGAGTTCTCATTACAAAAAAACTATTTTGAATCTATCCAACAGATCAAACGAGCATAGAAGCACACAACACTAGGAAGCTCTGTAATATAGTTCTTAAGAGATTTATTTTTCGGAGAAAAGTTTTCGTAGATAGTGAGTGTGAGGAGCTGTGTATTTATTCACAGAATTTGTAGCTGTAAATCACAGTTGTGATTCTACAGATTTTCAGAAAAACATCAAGTTATAATACAATTATTTTAACTTGAATCTACGTGTTTATTTCTTATAGTTTTTCTATTCATTGCAACTGTTTTCAGTAAGCTCTTCTAAGTTTAAAAAGAGAGAAAAGTTTTAGGTGTTTGTATTCATCCCCCCCCCCCCCCCCCCCTTCTACAAACACTTGAGCTTATATTGCTCCAACAATTGGTATCAGAGCCATTTAACAGATTTCACTTGCTAAAAATGATCATTATCTATGGCTAATAAATCTGAAAACAGTAAAGTCCCCATGTTGGAAAGGGGCAAATACTTCTTCTGGAGGCAAAGAATGATAGTTCATTTAAGAGCTATTGATGACGAATATTTGCAGATTCTAGAGGAAGGCCCTCATGTTCCCAAGAAGCTCATTCCTATAGAAGTCGTTAATGGAGTCAGTATTCCTGAAAAGCATGTCCCAAAGACAACTGACGAAATAACGATAGAGGAAAGAGAAAAGGTGAAAAAAGATCTGAAAGTCACTGGGATCCTATATAATGGTTTAGATGATGATATCATGAATCTTTAACATCTAAATCTATATGGGATACCATACAAATCCTTTGTGATGGTACCGAGGAAGTGAGGGAGAATAAATTGCAGCTGTTGACACAACAGTATGAGTGGTTCACAATGAAAAACGGTGAAACACTCACTAAAATGTTCGACAGATTCAACAGGTTGGTAAATGACCTGAGATTATATGGGAAGGCTTATGCTAACAAGGATGTGAACAGAAAGTTCATGAGAGCCCTTCCCATATCATGGGATCCTAAGACGACAGCCATCAGGGAATCCAAGGACATGAATCTTCTAGACTTGGATAGGCTATATGGTACTCTCAAGACATATGAACTAGAGGTTCAACAAAGATCTGAAATGTCAGGGGATGCCAGAAAGCTTAAATCTGTAGCCCTGATGGCTGCCACGAAGGACAAACAAGAAACAAGACCAAGTGTCTTGATGAAGCAGCAACTAGAAGATGCTGACATAGAAGGGGACAAAGAAGCTGACTCCAAGGAGGAAGAATATACTCCGGAAGAGTTAGAAGAGCTGGATGAAACCATGGCCTTTCTTGCAAAAAGGTTTTCCAAGCTGAAATTCCAAAAGCCTGCGGGATCTAAAAGATTTTCAGCAAGGAAACCTAGTAGCACGAATAACTTTATTGACAAATCTAGAATAAAGTGATACAAATGCAATGAGCTGGGCCACTTTGCAAATGAGTGCCGTAAGGCCACAAAAGATGGTGAATCCAGAAACAAAGAAGTTGTTGTGGACTACAAAAAGAAATACTTTGACCTTCTCAATGCCAACAAGAAGGGAAAAGCATACATTGCAGAGGGAAAGGACTGGGCTGACTCTGATGAAGAAGAAAATGAAGAGTATGTCAACCTAGCCCTGATGGCCTCATCCACTGACAGTAGCAGCTCGCAGGTAAGCCTCGAAATTTCCTCTAACATGTCTAAAACTGATTGTGTTAAAACTGTTAGGGAAATGGCTTGTGAGATAAAGGATCTCTATGACACCCTGAGGAGTGTTGTAGCTGAAACTGAGAGAGTGCAAAAAATAAATGAATAGTTATCTATGACTCTTTTAGAATCAGAGAACTCTAGACTTGAGAATCTTGAAAAAGAACTCTCAAGGACTAAAAATCTTCTTGACTGTGCTATTAAAAGAGAGAAATGGACATCAAATCTTCTTAGTCAAGAAAGGGAAGTCATTAAGAGATGGAGTGAGTCTAGCAGGAAACTGGAGGATCAATTAAACAGTCAAAAATCTGGTCCCAAATCTGGTTTAGGCTATGGAGAGATTCATACGCAGCAACCTTCCTTTGAGGTTGAAATGACAGCTAGTTTTGGAAAACGGCCAATACAACCTATCAAGTTTGTTAAGGCAGACACAAAGCTAGAGTCAGGGAATGTTTTCCCAGTGTGTGAAGCTTCCACTAGTGGTGGGAGAGGCAAGAAACCTATTCTTGCCAAAGCACTCAACCCTCCAGTTAGGAAGGAACTAGACTGTGCATCAGTGGATACACAGTCGTTAGGGGGAAAGAGTGCATCAAGCCGTAGTAGCCCGTTAAGGGAAAAAGACCTGTCACGGGAAAGCAAGAAGAATAGAAATGGTAAGCTAGGTGTTAATAAAACTAGCAATTATTCTTCCATTCATGAAGCCCCTAGAAAAGTGTGTTGGAATTGTGGTAACTGTAATCATTTATCTTTTCAATGCAAAGAAAAACCACAAATTTTGATTGGCACAATTTTATATGCTGATGATTTACCAACTGTTAAAGCCTGCTCCTCTAAGGAAAAAGGTAAGATAACTGTTGAGAAATCAAAAGCATATATTGAAGCTCCTAAAAAGGAGAAAGTTTTAAATTTGCCAAAACCACAAGCCACCAATAAAGATAAAGCTGTTTTACCTATTACTGTGACTAAACCAAGAGGACCCAAAGCCAATTGGGTACCAAAAGCAATTTAAATGTTTTCTTGTGTGCAGGGAAAACTCAAAAGCAGTCAAATCTGGTTTCTAGATAGTGGCTGCTCTAGGCACATGACAGGAAACAAAGCCCTGCTCACAGAATTTGAAGAAAATGATGGTCCAATAATTTTATTTGGTGATAACATCAAAGGCCTGACTCGTGGTTATGGTAAAACAACAAATGGGAATGTCTCATTTGAAAATGTAGCACTGGTTGATGGGCTCAAGCACAATTTGCTAAGCATAAGTCAACTATGTGACAAAGGATTCCTCACTTCCTTCAAAGGAGATGAGTGCCTAATCTCAAATGAAAGTGATGGGAAGCTAGTTTTATCAGGGATAAGAAAAGGAGATCTCTATGTTACTGATTTTAATTCAGTAAGTGGAGAATCATGTTTCTATAGCAAGGCAACCCCTGATGAAAGCAGGTTATGGCACAAGAAGCTCTCTCACCTGAACTTCAAGACAATTAATGATTTAGTGAGGAGAGAGTTGGTAACTGGGCTACCCCAAATGGAGTTTATTCAAGAAGGGTTATGTTCAGCTTGTCAACAAGGAAAACAAAGAAAATCATCCTTTGTCAGCAAGGAAGCCACAATGATTAAAGATCCAATTCAATTGCTTCATATGGATCTCTTTGGCCCTGTCAATATTATGTCAGTGTCAAAGAAAAGATTTGCAATGGTCATTGTGGATGACTACACCAGATACACTTGGGTAAAGTTTCAACATGCTAAATCAGAAGTATCTCAACAAATCATTGACCATATCAAGAAGGTGGAAACAGAATCAGGGTCAGTGGTTAGAATGTTGAGAACAGATAATAGAACTGAATTCAAGAATGCAACTGTTGAGGGATTCTGTGTGGAGAAAGGCATAAATCATACATTTTCTGTTCCAAGAACCCCTCAACAGAATGGTGTAGTGGAAAGGAAGAATAGAACCCTGATAGAAGCTGCTAGGACAATGCTAGCAGAGGCAAAGATTCCCACATATTTTTGGGCTGAGGCAATTTCCACTGCTTGCTTCACTCAAAATAGATCTTTAATCAACAAGGCTCACAAAAAGACACCATATGAGCTAATGATAGGGAGAAAGCCAAACATCAAGTTCCTACATGTTTTTGGATGCAAATGCTTTATCTTAAGGAACTTTGGTGAGAACTTGGGAAAATTTGATCCAAAAGCTGATGAAGCAATTTTCCTAGGTTACTCCCTGACATCTAAAGCCTACAGGGTTTACAACAAAAGACTTCAGGTGGTGATGGAGTCTATAAATGTTGCTTTTGATGATCAAGAGATTTTTGGACTTGAAGACCCTGATTTTCATGAAGAACTCAGATTTGAAAATGAAGATGAAAATGATTATCAAGAGACTGAAGCCGATGAGTGCAGACAAATGGAGAATTTATCCATTCCTAATGTTAATCCAAAAAATGTAGAAGCCCCGTTAGCAGATAGAGTCAATTTCCTGGACAATAGATCAGGGGATCGTCCATCAGGACATGCACTATCAGGGGATAACTTGAACCTTGAATTATCCACTAATTTAGGGGGAGTTTTCAGAAGCTGGGAGCACAGGCTTAGGGGGAGGAGATGATAGTCAAGCAAGCTCCTCAAGACACATTTCTAATCCTAAATGGGCAAGAAGTCACACATCAGATCTGATTATTGGTGACCCAAGCAAGACAGTGTAAACCAGGAAAACAACATCTAATGAATGCCTATATGCTTGTTTTCTTTCTCAAATTGAGCCAAAGAAGTTTGAAGAAGCTATTCAAGATGCAGAATGGATCTTGGCTATGTAGGAAGAACTAAATCAATTTGAAAGAAATCAAGTATGGAAGCTTGTACCCAAACCCAAAGAAAGAATCATAATAGGTACTAAGTGGGTATTCAGAAATAAGATGGATGAAGCTGGCATTGTTGTAAGAAACAAAGCAAGACTGGTTGCAAAAGGATATCTTTAAGAAGAAGGGATTGACTTTGATGAGACCTTTGCACCAGTAGCCAGACTTGAGGCTATAAGAATTTTCATAGCCTATGCAGCACATTCAAATTTTAAAGTATATCAAATGGATGTGAAAAGTGCTTTTCTGAATGGGAAATTGGAACAGGAGGTGTATGTCCAACAACCTCCAGGGTTTGAATGCTCAAAGTTTCCAAATCATGTCTACAAACTGAAAAATGCACTTTATGGACTGAATCAAGCACCTAGAGCTTGGTATGACACACTGTCAAAGTTTCTGGTGGAAAATAAATTCACAAGAAGTATCATTGACAAAACATTGTTCTTCAGACAACATCAAGGTCATCTGATTTTGGTTCAAATTTATGTTGATGATATTATTTTTGGATCCACTGAAACAAGGCTGTGTGAAAAGTTCTCCATACTCATACAAAGCAAATATGAAATGAGCTTGATGGGTTAGTTATCTTACTTCTTGGGATTGCAAGTCAAACAAGTCTCTGATGGAATCTACATTCATCAGACAAAATATGCCAAAGAACTTCTCAAGAAATTTGATATGTAGGACTCAAAAGTGGCAAAGACACCAATGGCCACTGCAACCAAGATTGACCCTGATAAGAATAGAAAGAAAGTTGATTTGAAGACTTATAGGGGAATGATTGGATCATTGTTGTATCTGACAGCAAGCAGGCCAGACATATTGTTTGGAACATGTCTTTGTGCAAGATATCAAGCTAACCCAAAGGAATCTCATCTCATTGCAGTCAAAAGGATATTGAGATATATCAAGGGCACTACAGAGTTGGGACTTTGGTATCCAAAGGAGTCTGGATTTGAATTGCTAGGATATTCTGATGCTAACTTTGGAGGATGCAAGATTGACAGAAAGAGTACAACGGGAAGCTGTCAATTTCTAGGATGAAGGCTTGTATCTTGGTTCAGCAAAAAACAGCATTCAATTTCTACATCTACTGCTGAAGCTGAATATATTGCAGCTTGAAGTTGTTGTGCACAAATTCTATGGATGAAAAATCAGCTAATGGATTATGGTCTGAACTATTCCAAGATTCCAATAAGGTGTGATAACATAAGTGCCATTGCCATTGCTGAAAATCCAGTGCAACATTCCAGAACCAAACATATAGAAATCAGATATCATTTTATCAGGGAACATGTTATGAATGGAAATATTGAACTACAGTTTGTACCTTCAAATCAGCAGCTAGCGGACATATTTACCAAAGCTCTTGATGAAGCCACGTTTTCAAATCTTGTGGGAGAGCTAGGAATGGTGAACTATGCGTCAGGGTCAGTGTCAAATTTCTATGTTCTGGTATTTCTAACTCATTTCATAAATTTTTGATAAAAATCAATTGATATATGGTTACATATGTTTAAATTGTAAATATGTATATACTTGTATATTTCTGCATTTTGTTTCTGTTTTGACTGATGCATCAGGGGCAGGGCCGAACCTTTTGCTCTTCCACAGCATATGGTACAGGTAGTAAATTCTTCACCTTCTACTTCCCAACCTGTAAATTCTTCACCTTCATCTACTACGGCAGAGAAATCAACCACCTCTATGCCTACCCAAGTAGAACAACCTATTTCTACCGAACTACTCTCAACAGCCCAACCCATAGTCTCCCAAAAGACTATAGGGATTAAAAGAAAACCCAATGAAGTTACCACAACAACTGAGGGGGAGCAAGGAGAGAGAGTGATTGGCTACAGGCGTAAGAAAGTGAAGGAAGCCACGAGTGTTACCCAACAGCCTGACCAGAGCATATTCTCTCAAAAGGATATTACCTTTGATTAGGAATTAGACATATTTCTAACTAGTTCCTCTCAAAAGGAATTAGTTATTAAAAATAGTCCTCAACCAAGGACATAGTTGAGTGAGGCACATACACTGATGAACCTACCATCAGGGTCTCTGAGAGCCACTTGTAGATAACTGACACAGTGAGTGCACACACCACTCAAGATATTGTAGCTCAGAAGCTTTTCAATAAGATCAACATGAGTCATGAGCATTCTTCTACAGCATCTTTTGATGAATCACCTCCTCAATCAATGATTTAGCCAACACTCCCATCTACACCACTTCCTTCTTGCTCTGTTCCTCAAATTTCTTCAGATATTATGCCACAAACATTGAGTGTCATAAGATCAGATTCTCTATCTTCTCACTTCATGGAGGAGCCAACACTCCCTGACGCAGTGATTGAAAGTCACCACTCTCCAATGGTTGACTCTTTTTTTCTTGAAATAATCACTGATGCTCAGACAGGGGACATAGACTCAACTGTACATACTACAACAATAACTCCTTATGTACCCCCAATTATATATACTTCCTTTATAGAAACATACACTTCTCCAATTATACATACACACTTTACTTCTTCTCCTTCTCCTATCACAACTGTCGAACCAGAATCTTTACATACTTCACTTGAACTGGTCACAGTTGATGATCTCCAATCCCATAAGAGCCCCTCTAGGACAATTTTGAGTGAGATTGAGAGAATACATAGTGCAAAGAGGCAAAGTCAATCCCCTGAGAGGACTTTGGCAAAAGGCGAGCAAAAAAGTACTGCCTTAGTAGGCAAAGAAAAAGGAGATAATACGAGTAATGCCTTAGAAGGCAAAGAAAAAGGAAAGGATGAGAGAGATAAGGATGAGATCCTAGTAAATAAAGAACAGAGAGAAATCAGTGTTACTGTACATACAACTTCAAGCTCTAAAAGTGATGAAGATGATGCTCCACAAGATGATTTTTCCCAGTTCATCGGAGTTGATTTGTACTTTTAGCAGAATCAAATGTCGGACACTGTACATTTGCTAAAGCAAGAGTTAGCTAGAACCACTGATCCAATCTTGATCAAAGTGCTAAAGTCACAGATCATGATTGGTCAGTCAATAGATATAGAAAATCAAAAATTGTATACATATTTTTCAACAAAGATACAAAATGTACAGCAAGTTGTTGACTCCCTGGTCACCAGCCAGACCCTGCTCCGAATGAAGAAACAAGCTGACACTGTAGACAAGAAGCTTGCTGATCTCACTACCCAGCTGACCAGTATGGAATCTCTGCAACATTCCATGGCTGGCACTTTGCAACAAGTTCTTCAAGTCACATCCCAACTCTCAACTCCCACTGATGATGCTGTCAAAAAGGGGGAGAAATCTACCAAGCAGTTGTCAGGGGATGTTGCTGAGAAATCAGGTCAACCATCAAGGGATGTGACTGCTCCTGTTCTTGCTCCAAAATCCAAGGATAAAGGCAAGGGTATCCTGATTGAGGAACTAAAGAAGAAATCCAACACTCAATCAGGGCCTAAGCTACTTGGAGATGCCATGAAGACAACTCACTTTCCAACCCCCGTTGAAGTAGTAATTGATGGGAAAGTGGAGCTGGTCTACCCTCAAGATAAAAAGCTAGTGGAAGGTGATGCACTATTTGCACAGCAACTTCAAAAAGAAGAAGAGAGGGAAATGGCAAAGGAACAGGAGGAACCAAAGAAGAAAAAGAGTGTCAGGCCCAGGACCTCCAGGAATACTCAGCCAAGAAAATCTCAGAACCCTAAAGGTGCATCAGGGGATAAAATCAAAGACAAAACTGAAGACCCTGATGTCACCAATCCCAAGTCATCTGAAGCCAAGGTTCAAGTACCTTCTCCTATAACCAAAACATATGGTCCACTCACTCTAGCTGATTTCCTCAAAGAAGAAAGGCGCAAAAATCTGACATTTATGTTCTCTATATTAAGCATAGATGTCAGGTTCAACAATAAAATGGATTAGCTGATAACAGTGCAACTCAAGAGTGGATCAGAATTCAATGTAACAATGGACTGGTTTAGGAGAATGGATGCTGAACAGCTGGGATTAATGATGAACCTGATTTCTAGATCATCAACGGCTAACAGAGACTTGAGAGAGATGATTGACAAGCTAAGGAGAGCCATCAACGATGAAAGGAGCCTGCCCACAGCACTAGAAAATCCACTGAAATTATTCTACAAATCCACTGATGGGCAGGAGAAAAACATAAGAATCAAAGACGTTGGTGGCCTCAACCTGGAGGAAGCGATGCATGTTCTAAGCCAAATAGCTAATCACAAAAATGAACATGTCATCCAGTTCAGAGTCCTACTGATTCAAAAGGTAGTGAAAGAGATTGAAGAAACCAGAGCTAATGATGGGATGTGCAGGGGGAATGACCAACATGACATCAATGGAAACCATCAGTGTATGCCTTTAGTCATAACCATCAGGATCAAGAAGCATTGATTGAAACTTAAGTGAAGGTTGAAGCCCTGATCCAATCAATAAGCATCAGGCTCCAGAAGCACTGATCAAAGTCCATCAGGGCTGGCAGTCAGTGGATCGTTATGACAACATACACCCGTCATCAATACTTACACGGAAATCGATGTTGTTAGGTCCTAAAGGGTAAAAATACTAGAAGGGGGGGGGGGGGGGGGGGAATAGTGTTTTTCAAAAATTAAGTCTT
>CM025787.1:91009-103816 GCA_014636745.2 Centella asiatica | reverse complement strand
CCCCCCCCCCCCCTTCTAGTATTTTTACCCTTTGGGACCTAACAAGTGGTATCAGAGCTTAACACTCTTTGCTAAGCCCTAAAGCTTGAGAGGATCCAAAACATAAATTTTTCTAATGGCTTTAAGAAGTGATTTTGGTGGCAAGCCCCCTATGTGTACCAGAGATAGATTTGCTAATTGGGAATTGAGAATACAGGTATACATGGATGCAATTGATGAAGAGCTATATGAAGCAATAAAAGTTGGGCCTTATATACCAGAGAAGATAAACCCTGCTGATCCAAACGAGACTTGCGAAGTCTTTGCTGAAAAGAGTGGAGAAAGAGATGCTGAGTCTATCAACAGAACGATCTCTATGCATTCAGCAGAGTGTGTGCTTCCTACTGCAACCAAAGGTAACAGAAATGTTACCTTGCTAAAGAACAAATTCCCTGTTGACCGTAACTATAAGCAGGGACATGGTGCAAAACAGACCAAGGGTGGAACGTTTAGCAAGAATCATGTTTCTCCTGCTTATAATTACAACAATGCAAGGAATTTGAAATTTAGCAAAGGTTGGGTTATGAGCAAACACTGGAAACAACCTCAATCTAAGAGAAGAGGTAAGCAGCACACACATCACAACATGACGTATTTGAGATGCTATTGTTGCCATAGGATTGGCCACATAGCTTCTCTTTGCCTTGCTGACCCTTACTATTTTGGTTGGTCTCAAAAATCAAAAATGAGACAGGTATGGATCCCCAAGGGTACTAACCTTACTGGACCCAAGTCTTGCTGGGTACCAAAGTGATTGCTTATGTTTTGCAGGTTGTGAGCAAGGAACAAATTTGGTACTTGGACAGTGGGTGTTCAAGACATATGATAGGAGATAAAGCCTTGCTCACTAATTTTAAAGAAAAGGATGGACCTCAAGTGATCTTTGGAGATAATAGTGCTGGAAGAACTAAGGGATATGGTTTAGCAGGAAATGGGTTAGTCTGCTTCAACAAGGTTGCCTACGTGGAGGATCTCAAGCACAACTTGCTTAGCATAAGCCAGTTGTGTGACAAAGGGCATAAGGTCACCTTCCTAGACAATCAATGTCAGGTAAGAGATCTTCAAACAAATTCTCTGAAGCTTTCTGGTTCAAGAAATGGGAATGTTTATGTAGTAGATTTGGCTAAGCTAAGTCCTGCTGAAACAACCTGCTTTCTTGCTAAAGCTTCAGCAGATGCTAGTTGGTTATGGCATAAGAGACTTTCACACTTAAATTTTAAAACAATTTCAAAACTAGCTGCTAAAGATCTTGTAAAAGGTTTGCCTAAATTTTCCTTTGAAAAAGAAAAACCATGTAGAGCTTGTCAATTTGGTAAGCAAACAAAACAATCCTTCTTAAGCAAACCTGAAAAATCAAACTCTATGCCCCTCCAACTATTACATCTTGATTTGTTTGGCCCTATATCATGTAGTCTTGGTGGAATGAAATATGCATTCACTATTGTGGATGATTTCACAAGATTTACATGGGCATTATTTCTTGCTCACAAGAATGATGCTTTAGCAGAGTTTGAGAAATTCAGCAGACAAGTGCAAAATGAGAAAGAACTCAGAATCAAGTCAGTAAGAAGTGATCATGGAAGAGAGTTTGACTTTGGAGGCTTTACTGAGTTCTGTGATGAGTAAGGAATTTCTCATAACTTCTCTGCACCAAGGACTCCACAGCAAAATGGAATGGTTGAAAGAAAGAATAGGACCTTAGAAGAAGCTGGAAGAACATTGCTTACTGATGCTAGACTTCCTGAGTACTTCTGGGCAGAAGCAGTGAACATTGCTTGCTATACTCAAAATCGATCACTCATTCATCCAACTCTAAGCAAAACTCCATATGAGCTATGGAAGGGATGAAAACCAAACATAAGCTACTTCAGAATCTTTGGATGCCCCTGCTATGTTCACAATAATGGTAAGGAGTACTTAACTAAGTTTCAAGCAAAATCCGATGAAGGTATTTTCTTAGGGTACTCTAATCACAGCAAAGCATTTCGAGTTTTTAATAAGAGGATTCTAACAGTAGAAGAGTTAGTTCATGTAGTATTTGATGAAACTAACCATGAGGAACCAAGTGGTTCACTCCCGCTTATAGCTGAGCAGGAACCAAAGGAGAATCATCAAGCCGCAGAGACCAAGGAAGACCCTGCTAAAGTACTATCAGAAAGCACTGCTCCATTTGATAGCACCCCTGCTGAAGTAAAAGATGATGAACCCAACTTGGAGGAACTAAGACAGCAAGATATTCGATCAGATCTACCGAGAAGGATGAAATAGACCAAGTCTCATTCAGAAGATTTGATAATTGGAAATCCTTCAAGCTCAGTAAAGACTAGAAGATCTGCTCAAAACGAAAGTAGTTTTCTAAGTTTCCTATCTCAAATGGAACCTAAGAAAATTGAGGATGCTCTTGCTAATGCTGATTGGGTCTTTGCTATGCAAGAAGAGCTAAACCAATTCAGCAGGAACAAAGTTTGGAATCTTGTTCTCAGGCCAAGGAATCATGCAGTAATTGGCACCAAGTGGGTATTCCGAAATAAGATGGATGAAGATGGAATCATCACAAGGAACAAGGCAAGACTTGTGGCTAAGGGCTATTCTCAGGAGGAAGGAATTGACTATGATGAAACCTTTGCTCCAGTAGCAAGGCTCGAAGCCATAAGAATTTTTCTTGCTTACGCTGCTTATCAAGACTTCAAAGTGTTTCAGATGGACGTTAAAAGTGCTTTTCTGAATGGAGAACTTCAGGAGGAAGTCTATGTGGAGCAACCCCCAGGTTT
This sequence comes from Centella asiatica, assembly GCA_014636745.2. NCBI lineage: Eukaryota > Viridiplantae > Streptophyta > Magnoliopsida > Apiales > Apiaceae > Centella > Centella asiatica. The sequence continues at coordinate 101,006 of CM025787.1, read as the reverse complement.
TGCTGATCATGCTAATCCTCATCATGTATATAGGCTTGATAAAGCCTTATATGGTCTTAAGCAAGCTCCTCGTGCATGGTATGATACTTTATCTTCCTTTTTTATTGATGAAGGTTTCAGTAGAGGTAAAGTAGATACTACACTTTTCATTAGAAAGCATAAAGATAAAACTTTGCTAGTACAAATCTATGTAGACGATATAATCTTTGGTTCTACTGATGAAAAACTTTGTGCAAGATTTGCTAAGCTTATGCAGAGTAAATTTGAGATGAGCATGATGGGAGAGCTGAACTTCTTCCTTGGACTTCAAATTAAGCAAAGAGGTGATGGAATTTTCATCAATCAATCGAAGTACACCAAAGACCTGCTTAAGAAGTTTGGGTTAGAATCAGCAACTCCTATGAAAACTCCCATGTCATCAGCAACAAAGTTAGATAAAGATGAGCAAGGTAAATCCGTAGATATAACAAGTTATCGAGGAATGATCGGATCCTTGCTATACTTAACTGCTAGTAGACCAGATATTATGTTTACTACATGTATTTATGCACGCTTTCAAGCTAACCCCAAGGAATCACATTTAGCTTCTGTTAAGAGAATTTTCAGATATCTCAGAGGAACTCCTAACTTAGGAATATGGTATCCAAAAGATTCTAACTTCAACCTTGCTGGATATTCCGATGCGGACTTTGCTGGGTGTAAAATAGATAGGAAAAGCACAAGTGGAACATGCCAATTTCTTGGAGGGAGACTTGTTTCGTGGTTTAGTAAGAAGCAAAACTCAGTGTCAACATCCACTGCTGAAGCTGAATACATATCAGCAGGAAGCTGTGTCGCTCAAATTCTGTGGATGAAAAACCAACTTGCTGACTACGGGTTTGATTTCAAGTCTATCCCTATATTTTGTGATAATACTAGTGCCGTTGTCATTGCTTATAATCCTGTTTTACATTCTAGAACTAAACATATAGATATAAGGCATCACTTCATTAGAGATCACGTTCAGCAAGGTACTATAGAGATAAACTATATTCCTACTGAAATTCAATTAGCAGATGTTTTTACAAAACCCTTGGATGAAAATCGTTTTAATAAATTAATAAGTGAATTAGGCATGTTAAATTGTGAATAGGCATTTTGCTACTAACATCTTGTCTGCTTAAGCAAGGACTTTCGTTCTTAGCAAGTTAATTTCAGGAGGAAAAACACTGCTGATGTCTCAGCAGACCTTCCTATACCTGCTGATTAACGTATCAAACGCTGCTGAACAAAAATGCTGCTGAAAGAACTCCTGCTGATTAAGTCCCTGCTGAAAGCAGAATCCCTGCTAACAAAGTACAAATGCTGCTAGAAAACCTACAACCCTGCTGTGAAAGTTTGAAAAAGGGGAGACGTCCAGACAAAGGGGATATTTCAAAAACTATGTAAACCCCTGCTGGAACGTCAAAAATGCTGCTGAAAGGACCCCTGCTGATCAAAGAACTCCTGCTGATTAAATGATGTTGGAAAACCTACAACCTTGCTGAGAAATTTTGAAAAAGGGGAGACGTCCAGAAAATAAGAGCTGTTTCAAAAACTATGTTAACCCTTGTTGTTTCCATGAGCAAAGGACGATTCTGCTGAAACATCCAAAATCAGCAAGGATATTATTCCTGCTGACTCAAGCTCTACCCTTTCACATCAACAAAGGTGTGCTACAGCAAGCCTACTCATTTCCATCTTTATCGCCGGAAAAATAGGTCATCATATCAAGCCGTAATTTTTCTCTCTCCTCATTAAATGCCACTCTGCCCCATGATCTTTTACGGCTGCTGTCCTTTCGGTAATTAATTCTCACCACTACCCATATTTTTCTCCCACTAACTCTTCACCTTCTCAAAGCAGTTACCACTCTCTAAACCCTTCAACTTCTTTTACCTCCTATATAAACTCTTTTTAACTCTTCTCAAATTTTTCACCGAAACCAATTGCTCTGATCTCTCTCATCTAAACCCTTCTGAAATCCGCCGCAACCCTTCTCTGACTACCTTTTTCCGATCACCATCAGCAGATATGGCCAACTAGTTTGACAAAATCGAGTCTGAGTCTATCATTGACTTAGATTCCTTTGCTGGTATTGAAGATGCTGATATCACTGAAGTAATAACCCTGCTGAGAAACAGCGGGGTACGATATATGATCTCTACTGATACTCCCATATATGGGGAAGTAATCAGGGAATTCTGCTCAACAATGCAAGTCCGTGACCACAGCATAATCGGACGAACATATGGTCAGCTGGTTCTCATCACTCCAGCAAGCATTGCCAGGGTGCTACAAATGCCAAGGGTGGGCTTGCTGACTCCACCCACCGTAACCCCTGCTGTGCTAGCTGAGCTGGGTTATGTCAAAACCCATACCAGCAAGAAGAGGAAGGACTTCCCAAGAAAATGGGAGTTTCTAATGGATATACTTCACAAGACCTTGTTGTGTAAGTTCACTTCACAGGACGAGGCATTAGCAAGGGTCATCTCTATTGTCTCCCTGCTGAAATCCGGAGAGCCAATCAACTGGGCTCAAATAATTTTTGAAGTCCTTGCTGAATCATTCTCCAGCAAGAGGAAGACGAAGATTCGTCATGGACGAACCATGTCCCTGCTGCTCAAGGGAATACTTGGAGAAAACTTCCCAGTAGGGACCCAGGCCAAGAAGCTCATCAGCAGCAAAGTAATCACTCCATCCCTGCTGAAAAATTATGGGCGCAACCCTGCTGCCCTAGCCAAAGCGGCTGCTGAAAGAAGAGCTAGGGGACCAGCAGAGTCACAGGGGCAAACATCTTTAACCCCCAATACGAGAAGCGACGAACGCATCCCTGCTGGTCAACCCAGCAAGAAGAGGAGAGCAGCAAGTCAAATTCAGAGGCCCAAAAAGAAATCAAAGGCAACGCCTGCTAAATTTGACCCCTCAACTTTAACCGAGGAGGAGAGGGAAATCTACGATTTCTACATAGAACTATATGATAAAGATTTGGCTGCTGAAGCCATTGCTGCTGGAGGATCCAATGTGGAGCCTCCTTCTGAAGAAGATATCCCCACAGCAGTTCCTCTCACTCCCGAGTCAGCAGGGGATGAAATTTTTGATGAAATCGACAACTATATTCCTGCTGACTCGTCTCTGACTCCTGCTGATGATTAGCAAAGCTCATCTACCGAGCTCTTCAAGGAGATCGATGAGATCACAAAAATGGCGACTCCTGCTGAACCAACTCCTGCTGACACAACAGCAGCAGAGCCAGCCACTCCTACTGAAGTATTGGCGCTCACTGAGACGGAATCTTCTGATACTTCAGACTCCATCACAGGACCTGCTGAAGTGGAGATTGCCATTCATGCTGCAAATAAAGCCAATCCACCTCTTACTTACTACATTGCCGAGATCGATAAATCAGCAGAGACAATTGCCAAACCTGCTCCTGCACGAAGACTTGTCCTTCTTGGCTTTGCTATCCATTCACCTGCTGACCCAACCCTTCCTTCCAGAAGAAAACATGCTGCTGTCAAGGGCAAAGGAAAGGGAAAGTAGACTCAAGCATCCAGCAGTAGTGACAGTGACTCTGATGATGTTCCTGCTGAATGAGCAAAGGACAAACAATCAGAGGAACTCATCAAGGCCCTGCTGATCGAAGATGCTCTTGCCGCTGGCTTGGATCCCGAGGCGTACCTTGCTGAGAACATCCAAGAAGGACCCAACAACCTTTCTCCAGCAAGGGTACTAACCGAGGGGGAGCCCACTCTTGCTGAGTCATCTGCTGAGATGCTAGCAATTGAGGGGGAGGACAAGGATACTTCTGCTGATGAAGAAGCACATTCTGAAGAACCTGTTGGATCCGACCCTCAACCTGCTGTCAGCAAGGTTTCTCCCTATCATGGCTGATGATATCAAAAAGGGGGAGAGAGGTCATGAAGCACAGCAAGAACAAGCAGAACAAATCTTCCCAACATCTGCTGATCCTACTCCTGCTGATAAGATCCCTGCTGTTGCTCCTGTTGCTGTTCCAAGGAGAAAAAGACTTCCCAAGCATATCCCTGAGTCTGCTATGCAAATCATGAATCCATCCCCGTACATGAGACTTCAGAAGGCCCTTGAAGAAGCTGATATCATTTCAATGAAGTCAGGGCCTGCTGAAAGTCTCAAGCTGATAGCAAGCATCTAGGAATCCGAATCAAGGATCAAGCAGTACGAGGTGGAAATGAAGCTACTCAAGGTACAAGAAATGCAGCTGGAGTATGACAGAAAGAAGGAAAGGATGCAGAGGAGGAAAGAAGAAAAGGAGGCAAGGAAAAGAGAGAAAGAGGCAGCAGAGGAGAAGCGAAGGCAAGACCTGCTGAAGTTTGGTAAAGGTGAAGACCAGCAGAGTTCGGAAGAACCTGCTAATGATGTATAGTTGTAATTTTATTTTTGTAATTTCATTTTATCTTGTATTTCTTGATCAATCTGAAATAAAATGAAATTCTTTTTGGTTCTTGCTGTGGTGATCAAAATAACTCATTTTGACATCATCAATTAGGGGGAGATTGTTGTTGCACCCCTGCTTATATTATCTTTGCTTAAACGTTTATTCATTATTTAATGTATAAGAATTGATGATGTAATATAGTCCTTGCTTAAATGTTGTAAAAGGACTTAGAAAAATATCCAACTTATTAGGTGGATATACTACTTAGTTAAGCAAGGAGTTTTGATCACCATTGAAGTCTGCTGAAGAAGGTTGCTGAAGATGCAAGAAATATTCTAAGTATAGTCCTGCTTAGAATGGAAATAAGCAAGGACCTTTATGCACTTAGAATATTCCAAGTGTAGTCCTGCTTAGAATGGAAATAAGCAAGGACTTTAGTAAGCAAAATCCTTTGCTTATCAAAGTGAAGATTGTCAGAAAAGTTATCTTAACCCCTGCTTAGTCAACTTCTGGGAAACTCTTCTGAAGGGCACTAGAAGACAGAAAAATGGCTAACTTTTTGAACTAAGCAAGGACTGTTAAAAAGGTACGAGTCACATCAAGGACAGTACACTCCAACGGATCTATTTCAAAATTCCCAACGGATAGATTTTCTGAAGGAGTATAAATAGAAGTCATAAATTTCATTTATGACTAACCAACCAACTACCTCCAACTGAACAAAAACTCTTTGACATCTTAAAGACTACAGCAAGACTTCATAAAGCTTGAACAAGTGCTATCTATCTGCTCAACTAAGGAGCAATCTACTTGAAGATAGCAAGCAAGATTTTCTCAAATCTTCCTAGAGTCTGTGTGACTAAATTGGACTAAGTGTCCTCCTGCTAAGTTGGTCTAAGTGACCTATTGTAAGTTTGGACTAAGTGTCCTCCTGTTGATTGTTCTGTGTGAACAAAAGTTCTAGTGATAGCCTTCTCAAGTAAAAGAGAAGAAGAGTGGAGTAGGATTATTCCGAACCACTATAAAAATTCTATCTCTACTCCTGCTTATCTTTTATATTGCTTACCTACTTTGTTGTGCTTTGCTTTAGTCCTGCTGAACTCTTTCAGCAAAGACTTTCTATCTTTGCTACTTCTAGCCATTAACCTTTGCTACAAACACTAAGGGGTACTTTGCTTAAACAAATTCCGCTGCTAAATTCTTAGAAAACATAAGAAACTCTTTTATAATCAATAAGTGTTTTAATTCAGTAAAGTTTTCTAAGCAAGACTTAATTTTTGAAAAACACTATTCAACACCCCCCCCCCCCCCCCCCTTCTAGTATTTTTACCCTTTGGGACCTAACAAGTGGTATCAGAGCTTAACACTCTTTGCTAAGCCCTAAAGCTTGAGAGGATCCAAAACATAAATTTTTCTAATGGCTTTAAGAAGTGATTTTGGTGGCAAGCCCCCTATGTGTACCAGAGATAGATTTGCTAATTGGGAATTGAGAATACAGGTATACATGGATGCAATTGATGAAGAGCTATATGAAGCAATAAAAGTTGGGCCTTATATACCAGAGAAGATAAACCCTGCTGATCCAAACGAGACTTGCGAAGTCTTTGCTGAAAAGAGTGGAGAAAGAGATGCTGAGTCTATCAACAGAACGATCTCTATGCATTCAGCAGAGTGTGTGCTTCCTACTGCAACCAAAGGTAACAGAAATGTTACCTTGCTAAAGAACAAATTCCCTGTTGACCGTAACTATAAGCAGGGACATGGTGCAAAACAGACCAAGGGTGGAACGTTTAGCAAGAATCATGTTTCTCCTGCTTATAATTACAACAATGCAAGGAATTTGAAATTTAGCAAAGGTTGGGTTATGAGCAAACACTGGAAACAACCTCAATCTAAGAGAAGAGGTAAGCAGCACACACATCACAACATGACGTATTTGAGATGCTATTGTTGCCATAGGATTGGCCACATAGCTTCTCTTTGCCTTGCTGACCCTTACTATTTTGGTTGGTCTCAAAAATCAAAAATGAGACAGGTATGGATCCCCAAGGGTACTAACCTTACTGGACCCAAGTCTTGCTGGGTACCAAAGTGATTGCTTATGTTTTGCAGGTTGTGAGCAAGGAACAAATTTGGTACTTGGACAGTGGGTGTTCAAGACATATGATAGGAGATAAAGCCTTGCTCACTAATTTTAAAGAAAAGGATGGACCTCAAGTGATCTTTGGAGATAATAGTGCTGGAAGAACTAAGGGATATGGTTTAGCAGGAAATGGGTTAGTCTGCTTCAACAAGGTTGCCTACGTGGAGGATCTCAAGCACAACTTGCTTAGCATAAGCCAGTTGTGTGACAAAGGGCATAAGGTCACCTTCCTAGACAATCAATGTCAGGTAAGAGATCTTCAAACAAATTCTCTGAAGCTTTCTGGTTCAAGAAATGGGAATGTTTATGTAGTAGATTTGGCTAAGCTAAGTCCTGCTGAAACAACCTGCTTTCTTGCTAAAGCTTCAGCAGATGCTAGTTGGTTATGGCATAAGAGACTTTCACACTTAAATTTTAAAACAATTTCAAAACTAGCTGCTAAAGATCTTGTAAAAGGTTTGCCTAAATTTTCCTTTGAAAAAGAAAAACCATGTAGAGCTTGTCAATTTGGTAAGCAAACAAAACAATCCTTCTTAAGCAAACCTGAAAAATCAAACTCTATGCCCCTCCAACTATTACATCTTGATTTGTTTGGCCCTATATCATGTAGTCTTGGTGGAATGAAATATGCATTCACTATTGTGGATGATTTCACAAGATTTACATGGGCATTATTTCTTGCTCACAAGAATGATGCTTTAGCAGAGTTTGAGAAATTCAGCAGACAAGTGCAAAATGAGAAAGAACTCAGAATCAAGTCAGTAAGAAGTGATCATGGAAGAGAGTTTGACTTTGGAGGCTTTACTGAGTTCTGTGATGAGTAAGGAATTTCTCATAACTTCTCTGCACCAAGGACTCCACAGCAAAATGGAATGGTTGAAAGAAAGAATAGGACCTTAGAAGAAGCTGGAAGAACATTGCTTACTGATGCTAGACTTCCTGAGTACTTCTGGGCAGAAGCAGTGAACATTGCTTGCTATACTCAAAATCGATCACTCATTCATCCAACTCTAAGCAAAACTCCATATGAGCTATGGAAGGGATGAAAACCAAACATAAGCTACTTCAGAATCTTTGGATGCCCCTGCTATGTTCACAATAATGGTAAGGAGTACTTAACTAAGTTTCAAGCAAAATCCGATGAAGGTATTTTCTTAGGGTACTCTAATCACAGCAAAGCATTTCGAGTTTTTAATAAGAGGATTCTAACAGTAGAAGAGTTAGTTCATGTAGTATTTGATGAAACTAACCATGAGGAACCAAGTGGTTCACTCCCGCTTATAGCTGAGCAGGAACCAAAGGAGAATCATCAAGCCGCAGAGACCAAGGAAGACCCTGCTAAAGTACTATCAGAAAGCACTGCTCCATTTGATAGCACCCCTGCTGAAGTAAAAGATGATGAACCCAACTTGGAGGAACTAAGACAGCAAGATATTCGATCAGATCTACCGAGAAGGATGAAATAGACCAAGTCTCATTCAGAAGATTTGATAATTGGAAATCCTTCAAGCTCAGTAAAGACTAGAAGATCTGCTCAAAACGAAAGTAGTTTTCTAAGTTTCCTATCTCAAATGGAACCTAAGAAAATTGAGGATGCTCTTGCTAATGCTGATTGGGTCTTTGCTATGCAAGAAGAGCTAAACCAATTCAGCAGGAACAAAGTTTGGAATCTTGTTCTCAGGCCAAGGAATCATGCAGTAATTGGCACCAAGTGGGTATTCCGAAATAAGATGGATGAAGATGGAATCATCACAAGGAACAAGGCAAGACTTGTGGCTAAGGGCTATTCTCAGGAGGAAGGAATTGACTATGATGAAACCTTTGCTCCAGTAGCAAGGCTCGAAGCCATAAGAATTTTTCTTGCTTACGCTGCTTATCAAGACTTCAAAGTGTTTCAGATGGACGTTAAAAGTGCTTTTCTGAATGGAGAACTTCAGGAGGAAGTCTATGTGGAGCAACCCCCAGGTTTTGCTGATCATGCTAATCCTCATCATGTATATAGGCTTGATAAAGCCTTATATGGTCTTAAGCAAGCTCCTCGTGCATGGTATGATACTTTATCTTCCTTTTTTATTGATGAAGGTTTCAGTAGAGGTAAAGTAGATACTACACTTTTCATTAGAAAGCATAAAGATAAAACTTTGCTAGTACAAATCTATGTAGACGATATAATCTTTGGTTCTACTGATGAAAAACTTTGTGCAAGATTTGCTAAGCTTATGCAGAGTAAATTTGAGATGAGCATGATGGGAGAGCTGAACTTCTTCCTTGGACTTCAAATTAAGCAAAGAGGTGATGGAATTTTCATCAATCAATCGAAGTACACCAAAGACCTGCTTAAGAAGTTTGGGTTAGAATCAGCAACTCCTATGAAAACTCCCATGTCATCAGCAACAAAGTTAGATAAAGATGAGCAAGGTAAATCCGTAGATATAACAAGTTATCGAGGAATGATCGGATCCTTGCTATACTTAACTGCTAGTAGACCAGATATTATGTTTACTACATGTATTTATGCACGCTTTCAAGCTAACCCCAAGGAATCACATTTAGCTTCTGTTAAGAGAATTTTCAGATATCTCAGAGGAACTCCTAACTTAGGAATATGGTATCCAAAAGATTCTAACTTCAACCTTGCTGGATATTCCGATGCGGACTTTGCTGGGTGTAAAATAGATAGGAAAAGCACAAGTGGAACATGCCAATTTCTTGGAGGGAGACTTGTTTCGTGGTTTAGTAAGAAGCAAAACTCAGTGTCAACATCCACTGCTGAAGCTGAATACATATCAGCAGGAAGCTGTGTCGCTCAAATTCTGTGGATGAAAAACCAACTTGCTGACTACGGGTTTGATTTCAAGTCTATCCCTATATTTTGTGATAATACTAGTGCCGTTGTCATTGCTTATAATCCTGTTTTACATTCTAGAACTAAACATATAGATATAAGGCATCACTTCATTAGAGATCACGTTCAGCAAGGTACTATAGAGATAAACTATATTCCTACTGAAATTCAATTAGCAGATGTTTTTACAAAACCCTTGGATGAAAATCGTTTTAATAAATTAATAAGTGAATTAGGCATGTTAAATTGTGAATAGGCATTTTGCTACTAACATCTTGTCTGCTTAAGCAAGGACTTTCGTTCTTAGCAAGTTAATTTCAGGAGGAAAAACACTGCTGATGTCTCAGCAGACCTTCCTATACCTGCTGATTAACGTATCAAACGCTGCTGAACAAAAATGCTGCTGAAAGAACTCCTGCTGATTAAGTCCCTGCTGAAAGCAGAATCCCTGCTAACAAAGTACAAATGCTGCTAGAAAACCTACAACCCTGCTGTGAAAGTTTGAAAAAGGGGAGACGTCCAGACAAAGGGGATATTTCAAAAACTATGTAAACCCCTGCTGGAACGTCAAAAA
>CM025787.1:68945-90909 GCA_014636745.2 Centella asiatica | reverse complement strand
AATAGATCCGTTGGAGTGTACTGTCCTTGATGTGACTCGTACCTTTTCAGTAGTCCTTGCTTAGTTCAAAAAGTTAGTCATTTTTCTGTCTTCTAGTGCCCTTCAGAAGAGTTTCCCAGAAGTTGACTAAACAGGGGTTAAGATAAATTTTCTGACAATCTTCACTTTGATAAGCAAAGGATTTTGCTTACTAAAGTCCTTGCTTATTTCCATTCTAAGCAGGACTACACTTGGAATATTCTAAGTGCATAAAGGTCCTTGCTTATTTCCATTCTAAGCAGGACTATACTTAGAATATTTCTTGCATCTTCAGCAACCTTCTTCAGCAAACTTCAATGGTGATCAAAACTCCTTGCTTAACTAAGTAGTATATCCTCCTAACAAGTTGGATATTTTTCTAAGTCCTTTTACAACATTTAAGCAAGGACTATATTACATCATCAATTCTTATACATTAAATAATGAATAAACGTTTAAGCAAAGATAATATAAGCAGGGGTGCAACAACAAATGTAACGTGTTACAGAAGCAAGAGATATTAACTGGGAAGATATTTCTTGAAGTTTGGTTTGGTCCAATGAGAATTCTCACGCATTAATTGCACACAGATCAGGGGAAGAAATAGTAGCAACAAAGCATGTAGCAATCTGACACATTAGGCATCGATGTGACATACTTACGGCTAAGTTGAGAAAAGCAGGACGTCTCAAGCACGTGATTTCACCCACTGTTCGACATATAAGCAAAGGAGTTCTCATTACAAAAAAACTGTTTTGAATCTATCGAACAGATCAAACGAGCATAGAAGCACACAACACTAGGAAGCTCTGTAATATAGTTCTTAAGAGATTTATTTTTCAGAGAAAAGTTTTCGTAGCTAGTGAGTGTGAGGAGCTGTGTATTTATTCATAGAATTTGTAGCTGTAAATCACAGTTGTGATTCTACAGATTTCCAGAAAAACATCAAGTTATAATACAATTATTTTAACTTGAATCTGCGTGTTTATTTCTTATAGTTTTTCTGTTCATTGCAACTGTTTTCAGTAAGCTCTTCTAAGTTTAAAAAGAGCAAAAAGTTTTAGGTGTTTGTATTCATCCCCCCTTCTATAAACACTTGAGCTTATATTGCTCCAACACTTACATAATCAGAGACTAAGTCTTAAAGCGTCAGAGACTAATGCTTACGTCATCAGAGACTAAGCTTAGTTCATCAGAGACTAAAGCTTACATCATCGGAGACTAAAACAAATGCATCAGAGACTAAGCTGACGTCATCGGAGACTAAGCCTAAAAGCATCGAAAACTAAAATAACTCTATCGGAGACTACACAATCTGACGTCATCCGGGACTAAAAGACCAGAGACTAATAATGACGTCACCAGAGACTAAAGATGAAGCGTGAGGGACTAAGTCGTGATTTATTCCCTGAGAGATACAGAGTTCGAATTAAAAAGGAATGTCTTCCACGTAGTTCAAGATATTATTGAAGACGTAGCTGGTAAGGAAACTAACCAGAAATCTCTTCCTAATCAAAAAGGAAAGATTGTGTTTGATTCGAATAAGGAAGCTGAATTATTATTGATTTAGAATAACAAACTGAGTTAAATTGGAATTCAGTTTTTAGAAGCTGTAATTAGGTTTACAAAGAATTGTAATTCGAAGCTGTATAGAATTCATAGTTTGTATCTTTACTATACAGAATAGAAAAGAAGCTGACGATCACATTGTTGTGATTGTTAGAATTTGTATTCAATTGTTAAAATCAATACAAGCAATTATTTATAAATTGATTCGAGTTCTTGTTCTTTATTTCCGCAAGTTATAATTAATTTCTTGATGAACAAGTAATCGAAAAGATTTCAAGGAACTTGTATTCAACCCCCCATTTTCTCCCCCCCCCCCACCCCCCCCCCCCCCCTTTTACAAGGCTATCTCACTGGGAAAACAATTGGTATCAGAGCCTTTAATTGAATTTATTCAATTAATACGTTCCAAGAGATGGCCAACGATGATGCAAGCAGCTCTAGCATAATGGCTTATATGGGAAGTCGTGATGGTGGTATTAGAATTCTTATTCTTAAACGAGAAGAATATCCGATGTGGAAGGAAAAGATGTACATGCACTTAAGAGCAACAAATCCAGATTATATTGATAGGATTGAGAAAGGTCCCTATCTACCTAGGAAATTTATTCCTGCTAAAACCGTTGATGGATCTGTTGTGGCGGAACACTTTGAACTTGCTCCAGAATGTGATTATACAAATGAAGACAAGTTGCAAGTGTTGATGAATGCTAAGGTGATGAACATACTCTATAATGAAATTGATAAAAATATGTTCACAAGCATCATAAATTGCACGACATCTAAGCAAATCTGGGACACCATCAAAGTCCTGTGTGAAGGTACTGACCAAGTCTGAAAGAACAACAGATCATTGTTGACACAACAATAGAGTTCTTTCAAGCAAAGCCTGGTGAACAAATAACGTCAATTTATGACAGGTTCAACACTTTGCTCAACGACTTGAAAATACTTGGGAAGTCCTATGATAATGAGGATGTCAACACCAAGTTCATGAGATCTCTCCCACCAAGTTGGGATCCAAAGACTACTGTGATAAGAGAGGCTCATGACTTGGATATCCTCACACTGGACAGGCTCTACGGGAATTTAAAGACATAAGAACTCGAAGTAGAGCAACGACAACGCATGCATGGCAGGGACAAAGAAGCTGCGTTGATGGTTGAGACAAGCAAGTCTCAAGAGAAGCTTGATGATGAATCTTCCAATGCTAGCTCGACTAATCAGGAAGATGAACTGGACTCTGATGATGACATGGAGGAATTCATGGCATTCATGGTCAAACAGTTTAAGAAATTTAGGGCCAGCAGGAAAGGAAGAAAATCGTTAAAGAAACCTAACCCTAAACGTGAAGGTCAAAAAGTCACCTTCGACTTAAAGAAGGTAAAATGTTACAATTGTGACGGGTTAGGGCACTTTGCCAATGAGTGTAGGAAGTCAAGATCTAGTGATAGATCTAAGGATAAAAAATCAAGGAAAGAGAATAACTTTGCTAACAAGAAAGTCAAATCAAAGAGTAAAGCCTTGATTACTGAGGGAAAAGATTGGATTGACAGCGACTCTGATGAAAAAGTTGTCAACTTTGCCCTAATGGCTCGAAGTGACGAGTCAAATGATTTTACAAAGGTATGTGATGCAAATCAAAATTTTAATGTGCTTGATTTACTTAACACATCTAGCATTGAAAGCATACAAAAAGATATGTCTGATTTGCATGTTAGTTTTAGATCCTTAACCATCGAATATACCAATGTAAAAGAATCTCGTGACCTTCTCTTGAAAAGAAACAAATTTCTTGAAGAGAGATTGGTGCAATTTGACACTATCAAGTCTGACTTAAACAAAGCTCATCATATGATTAATGCTTTGAAAAAGAGGGAATATTACTTAGTAGAGCAACTTGAAAATGCTCAAGCTAAGATTAAACAGTGGAATACTTCCTCTAAAAAGTTATCAGACTTGGTAGAATGTCAAACATTAGGTCAAAAATCTGGACTAGTGTATGATGAAAATCTAGACAAGAGCTCAGATTCAAATGATCTATTTGAAGCTGCTAACTTCACTATTAGTAAGCCAAATGTTTTAAAAATAATTAATTTTGTCTCTCTAGTTATTGAACCCAAAATTATCAACACTCAATATCAACAAGTCACTGCAATATTAGAAATTGATCAAAAGACAGTAAATGTTGTTGATAAGAGTAAAAATAAAAGATTAAATATTGGGTTCATGACAAAGACACAGTTAAGTAAAAAATTGGAAAATCTTCCAGATAAAATGGCTGAAAAGTCAGTGGAGTTAAGCAGAAATAAGAAAAATAGGAATGGAAAAATAGGCATTAATAAATATACAAATTATGCTAGAATGCCTGATGCTCCTAGAAAGACATGTCATATATATGGTAACCCCAACCACATAACTGTTAACTGTAGGAGCAAAAATAAAATTCCTATAGCTGAGACTGCACCTTTAAAGAGAATAAAAGATAAATCACCTGTAAAAAGGTTAGAACATCTTTGCATTAACATTGAAAATTCAAAGCTTGGCAGTCTCTCACAAAAAGGTAGCAAGACTAGTGATTGTCAAATTAAAGACAAAAAGGATAAAAGACAATCAACTCAATCTGAGTCAAGTCTTGAGTCAACAACTACTGAGAAAGGACCCAAGAAAGTCTGGGTCCCAAAAATCTCTAACTAGTCACTCTTTACTGTGCAGGGAAAAAAGAAGAAAGCATGGTACTTGGACAGTGGTTGTTCAAGGCACATGACTGGAGATAAATCCCTGCTAAAACAGTATAAAGAGAAAAGTGGCCCAAAAGTCACTTTTGGAGATGACAGCAAAGGCCATACTAGGGGATATGGCAATGTTGAACATGGAAATGTCATCTTCACTGAAGTAGCACTAGTTGACGGCTTAAAGCACAATTTACTGAGTGTGAGTCAACTATGTGATAAGGGATTCAATGTCACCTTCAAAGAAGATCAATGCTTGGTGTGTGACAAAGAATCTGATAATGTGATATTGACAAGGAAAAGAAAAGGAAATTTGTATGTCGCAAACCTTATCTCTTCCTATGATCAAATCACATGTCTCTACAGTAAAGCTTCAACTGATGAAAGTTGGCTTTGGCACAAGAAGTTTTCCCACTTGAATTTCAAGAATATCAATAAGCTTGTGAGGAAAGATTTGGTAGCTGGCATTCCACAATTGGAGTTTACACAAGATGGTTTGTGTGATTCATGCCAGAAAGGGAAACAAAGAAGTGTATCATTCAAAAGCAAACCAGCAACATCAATCACTGACCCTTTACAGTTGTTACACATGGATTTATTTGGTCAAGTGAATGTGATGTCTTGTTGGGTTTCGTAGAATAAAACGCAGCGGAAAAATACGATTTAAAATAAAACAAAACGAAACCCAAAACCGAGGATCTATGCGAAATAATTTAATACAGATAGTTTAAGATTTTACCGATTAATTGTGCGAATCTGAAGCTTTGGTGAATGTGTTGATCATCTCCAAATCTTTAACGCAATCCAACTGAACTACGTCTCTACTGTATCCACACGAACACCCACGAACCGTCTCACGATTCGAACGAGAAGAGTTATAGTACTAGCTGTACGATCTGTATCTCTCTTTTCTCTCTATATCTCTGAACTCTAGTTTCTCTCTTATGAGCAACTAGGGTTCTTAGAATACGTGAAAACGTTGGTTTTAGAGAATAACTGATATATCATATATATAGTCTTTCATAGAGTAATTCCAAAACCTAATCTAATTAGGAGACTTAAAATCCGAATTTTATATTTATTAGATATATATATTTAATCAAGTCTCACTTAATTAATATATATATGCACAAATAAATATATATTCATATTTCTTTCCAAAGGACTCTATTTCATACAGATTACATATATTAATATATATATATATATATATATATATATATATATGATATAATTTAAAGCCATGATTTAATTAAATCAATCTTATTGATATATTAAAATCATTGACATTTAAATTATATCTCCTTGACGAATGTTCTTTATGTGTGACCCTGTAGGTTATTATTACGTTGGCAATAATTTTAAATCATATTATAAAATTATAAACAGTGAGTGGCATCTAGTAATACATCACTGTTACCCAAGTAATAATAGTGTCATAGATTCGACGTTACCTTTCGTGACCAATGTTTCAATGTAACTTAATCCTTTTAACCATGATATCTAAGATTAAATTCAAGGCATGGATGTGTCATCCTCTTCATAATTTGATCTTAGTTTTCTTGATCAATGAGTAAACTATATGAAACAAATCTCTATTTGAGCATGACCATTCATTTTATAGTTTCACTCAATCAAAAGGCCTATAGACATCACCCCTAATTTATAGGAGGGTTAAATTCCATCTACATCATTCTCAATTCTCACATAACTCATTATGCATCCAACAATTACCTTTATTGTCCACCCGGTTAAAGGTGACTTTTGATAATGTCAAAACGCATAACTCCTTATGTAGAAATGTCATGACTTCAGGTCGAAGGACCATTACATCATCGTCACTATGAGAATTACTTATGACACATAGCATAACGCTCCATGTAGAATTCTCATGGTGGGTCTGTCCAGTACTATGTTCTTTAACATGTACCTATGTATCAACTTAATATATCTCGTATATATTTATGACCAATGAGATATGGCCATCAGTTAATCACATACTAGTCTCAATGTATTATTGTTGTCCCGCTGACAATGATACTCGACTAGGGACATTTAAGAATAATGATACATTACATACTTATATGATCTCATATTCAAGTCACATACTTGAATCCATATAATTAGTATCATTCTTCTAAGGACATTTATTATGTTAACATTTATATAACGCAGTCAATAAAACATAATAAAAGAAATTATCATCTAACCAAAAACATATCATAAATATAGTGTCACAATCATTACATAATTGGCCACTAGGGCATACACTCTAACATGTCTATCTTAAGAAATAGATATGCATTGGTTATTGTGGATGATCACACAAGGTATACTTGGGTAAAATACCTCTACACAAAAGATGAAGCTGCTCAGTTGATAATTGATCATATCAAGAAAATAGAGACTGAGTCAGGACAAACAGTAAGGGTAATAAGGAGCGATAGAGGAACAAAATTCAAGAATTCCCAAGTTATTGAATTCTGCACTGAAAAAGGAATAACTCATCAATTCTCAGCTCCAAGAACCTCTCAACAAAATGGAGTTGTTGAGAGGAAAAATAGGACCCTTATTGAAGCAGCAAGGACTATGTTACAAAAGGCTAAGCTTCCTACATATTTTTGGGAGGAAGCTATAAGCACTGCTTGCTTTACACAGAATAGGTCCTTGATAAACAAAGCATACAACAAAACACCTTATGAATTAATGACTAGGAGAAAACCAACTCTCAAGTTTTTACATGTGTTTGGTTGTAAGTGTTTTGCACAGTGAGATTCATCAGAGACAAGAGGAAAATTTGACAATAAGTCTGATGAAACAATCTTCTTAGGTTATTCTCTATCAAGTAAGGCATACAGAGTATATAATCTAAGAACAAAAGTCATTGTGGAATCAATTCAAGTTGTGTTTGATGACAAAAAGATTCTAGGAATGATTGGACAAGGATTGCATGAACCTCTCAGTTTTGAAAATTAATTGGATGCATGGGATTATCCATCAGAGACTAATGACAAACCCTAAGATAGTAATGAGCCCTACGGAATTGAGGGGGAGTTAACAATTATGCATGAAGTACCGAAGACAAATACTCTATCAGGGACTAGAGTATTAAAATCAAATGAAACACAAGAAACTGGTGACATTAGTATTTCTTCGGAAACTAATGATTCACCAGAGACTAGTGTTACTGATGCAAAATCGGAGACTATCTTGACACCAGAGACTATAGAGATAAACAACTCAGGGGGAGCTAATAATGAAGAAGTCAATGGTTTAGGGGGAGCAGACTCTGATCATGAAGCTAGATTGGAAAACATCAATCTAGAAAATGAAGCCTCAACTTCAAGATCAAATCTGCCTCGTGCAATTCCATGGTTAAGAGATCACACACCAGATTTGATTATTGGAAATATAGAGGATGGAGTCAAGACTAGAAGTGCAACTCAAAATGAATGTTTATATCTCAGTTTTCTCTCAAAGATTGAGCTAAAGAAAATTGAGGAAGCACTTCAAGATCCTGACTGGATAATAGCCATGCAAGATGAGTTAAACCAATTCACAAGAAACAAAGTCTGGAGACTGGTACCCAAACCAAGAAATAGATCAATTATAGGTACCAAATGGGTCTTCAGAAATAAATTGGATGAAGCTGGTATAATTACAAGGAATAAAGCAAGACTGGTTGCAAAAGGATATTCTCAAGAAGAAGGAATAGACTATGATAAAACTTTTGCACCAGTAGCAAGACTTGAAGCAATTAGGATTTTCTTGGCATATGCAGCCTATAAAAACTTCAAGGTGTACCAGATGGATGTCAAGAGTGCTTTCTTAAATGGAAAATTGGAAGAAGAAGTCTATGTTTGCCAACCCCCAGGTTTTGTGGACTCCAAACTTCCAAATCATATCTACAGGTTAGACAAAGCACTTTATGGTTGAAACAAGCACCACGAGCCTGGTATGATACTCTATCCCAATTTTTGCTTGAAAACAAATTTGTTAGAGGTATCATAGATAAAACTTTATTTTATAGAAAGCAAGGCTCTGATATTATACTGGTGCAAATATATGTAGATGATATTATATTTGGTTCTACAAAAGAAAAACTTTGTGAAAAATTTTCTAAACTAATGCAGTCCAGATATGAAATGAGTATGATGGAAGAATTAACATTTTTCTTAGGATTGCAAATAAAACAATCAACTGATGGAATTTTTATCAGTCAGTCCAAGTATATCAAGGACTTATTGAGAAAATATGATTTGGTTGATTGTACATCTGCAAAAACACTCATGCCTACTGCCACTAAGCTAGATAAGGATTTAAAAGGAAAAAAAGTTGATATTAATAGCTTTAGAGGCATGATAGGCTCTCTTTTATAACTAACTGCAAGTAGACATGATATAATGTTTGCTACATGTTTATGTGCTAGATTTCAAGCTGACCCTAGAGGGTCACATTTGATTGCTGTAAAAAGAATACTCAGATATCTAAAGGGTACCCCAAATCTTGGTTTATGGTATCCCAAAGAATCTGATTTTAAACTAATTGGTTATTCAGATGCTGACGATGCAGGTTGCAAGCTTGACAGGAAAAGCACAAGTGGAAGCTGCCAACTTCTTGGAGGTAGACTTGTTTCTTGGTTTAGCAAGAAACAAAATTCAGTTTCTACTTCAACAGCAGAAGCTGAATACATCGCAACTGGGAGTTGTTGTGCTCAAATCCTATGGATCAAGAATCAACTCCTAGACTATGATATGTCATTATCCAAAATTCCTATCTATTGTGATAATACTAGTGCCATAACAATAACAGAAAATCCAGTGCAACATTCAAGAACAAAACACATAAATATTAGATATCACTTCATAAGAGAACATGTAAGTGAATGTAATATCGAATTACACTGGGTTACAACTGATAAACAACTTGCAGACATATTTACAAAACCTTTAGATGAATCTACATTTACTAGATTAGTTTATGAGTTAGGAATGTTGAACTATGTCTCTAAAAATTGATTAAAATCTTAGAAAACAAGTTGTTTAGTTGTGAAAAGCTAGAATTTATTTTCTAGATTACAGTTGTTTTTAATTAAACAGATTTTTAGAAGCTAGAATTTATTTTCTAGACTGCAGTTGTTTTTAATTAAAGAGATTTTTAGAAGCTAGAATTTACATTCTGGTTGAAGTTGTTTTAATTGAACAGAATTTTTGAAGCTAATAATCATTAACTTGATTGTTGGGAATATTTTGAAAGCTTAAGAGAAAGAGACTATCTTAGTCCCTAATAATGTTTTTAACTAGTCCCCGACTGAATTAAAAATAGAACTATCGGAGACTAACTAGTCCCCGACAGTTGTTTTTAATTAGTCCCCGACTTACTTAAAAATTAAACTATCGGAGACTATCTTAGTCCCCGACGTCGTTTTGATTAGTCTCTGACTCAATCAAAATGACCTATCGGAGACTTTTGAGTCTAGTCTCTTATGAGTGAACATATCAGAGATTAGCGCAATCTCCGATTGAGGGTAATCTGGTAGTTACTCATACCCACGATCGAAAACGGTTCACTATCCTTTGAATTTTAAACGTTTCTAATACTTTGCTAAAAGTAAAAGCAAACACATTTGCAATCACAATCTCTCAAAGCTTTGAAATTATTCTCTCTGCAAATACTCTGCAATTTAACCCTATTTCAAAGTTTCTTCAAAGTTCACAGATCTCTTCCAATGACCGCTAAAACAGTCTGTTTCCAGTTTGGAGATTTCGATATCATTAAGACTAACCATGCAGGGGTGGCTAACAAGCATGAATATGGAGCCCAGTACCACCCCTTCATGGATTTTCTTCAAAACTCCACACTTTCCTACGCCATCTATGAAGCTCCCACCCAAGCCGCTGAAGTCATCACGGCTATGTGGACCACTGCAACCATCCAGGACGAGAATGTTGACTCTCATGTGGTAAGTTTCAGGTATGATAATACCGTTTATAATATCGACCATACCATTGTTAATAATGTTTTACACTTACCTGTGTATGCAAACTTTGACTCTCTTGTCTCTGATGAAGAAATTTTTGCAATGTTTAAAAATTTACATTATTCTTCAGAAATTAGTTCTGTTGGGTCTATAACACGACCTCATCTAAGGCAGGAGTGGTCACTGTTCATTGATATAATCACTAAAGCTTTTACAACAAAATGCAGTGGCTATGATGTTATCATTACACTCACACAACAAATCGCTTTCAGTGTGTTGTATGATAGACATCTAAACATTGGGCTTTTAATTCTGCAAAATCTTTTGGTAAAACTAAAATGCGGTAATAAAAATAAAATTTATTATGCTAGGTTTTTGATGATGATTGCTTATTATCTAATCCCTAACCTTAATATTACTGGATTGCAAGTTGTACCAACTGTTTTGCAGAGTAAAAGAATTTTTACTGATGTGAAGCATAAATCTGCAAAGGTAAAGGTTCCCTTATTTTTTCCTCCTGTCATGAGATCTATTCTCATTGACAGGCTTCCAAACCTTTATTCTTTGCAATTCTTTGAGGATACTGAAAACCTAAAACCTATTAATCCTCCAACCACTTCACAACAACAATCCATAGCCCCCTCCACAGTTTCCCAAAAGACTGTGGTTGTAAAAACAAAGAAAGCTAATAAGCTCCCAATAAAAAGAAAAATAATTGAGGGAGTAAGTGAGGATGAGGGAGAACACGAAGCTGAAGTACCACTTCAGAAAAAGAAGAGAATAATAACCCTTAGCCAAAAGCAATCCATTGCTTCCCAAAAAGCAATGGAGGTTATAAGGAAAAATAGTGAACTGTCACCATCCTCCCAAAAGGATGTTGACATTGAAGAAAGTTCCCAACCAGGAACACCCTGTACAGAGTCTGCACAAACTCATGTTCACCAACAAGAGAAACCACAAAAAGAGATAATAAAAGAAAAGAGTGACACAAGGAGTGCACACACAGAGTTATCAATTGATGTTCCTCAATTTTCACTGTCTGAGGAACAGCCAACACTCCATACTGTACATTCTTCTCCTTCTTCTCCCATATTTGATTCTTTTGAAATTACACATTTAAATTCTCTTGATTTTTCCCAAGAGGAGCCAATAATCGAGACAAGCTCTCAAACATATTCCATGGATAGATCCCTAGCCCCAGATACACAAAGAGAACCCCCTATCCATGCAGTCACAACTAAATCTCCAACCCCCACTTCTGTAGGACAAAGTGCACCCATCCATATGAGTGAGGATGTGAGAATAATTAGTGAGAGTCAGGCTCCTGACTTGGAAAAAGGAGAGGATACAAACATACAAGAAAGTCAAGCTTTAGACAGCTTGGAAAAAGGAGAGCTAGAGAAGCTGGGTGCCCAACCCCAGGCAAAATGAGAAGGTGTGAGCAAGGATGAGATCCTTGAACAAAATAAACGAGAGAAATTTTCAGCAGGTGCCTTTTTACAACCAGTTGAAACCACCTCACAAGAAGCTCAAGCTTCTTCTGCTCCCTCCACTACAATCCAAACAGAAGAAATTGGGACCACTTCACGCACAGGGGATGCAGCATTACATGTTCTATCAGAAATGTCCAATGCAGATTTTGAACTTTTATATAGTCTACAACAAAGACAAGACCACATTTCTGCATTGAAGACAAGGCTAGCAGATGAACCTGTGCCTGAAGAACCTGTAGAGGAAAATGTAGATGTATGGCTTGATGCCAACTATACAAATACTTTGGAGGAAGCAGCTGCCCAACTCAGGCAAGATTATGTGACCAACGTAGGGTCCACTACAGCTGCACCATCAATTAAGGACATTCTTGAAGAAGTAACCAAGGTGGATAAGAAACATACAAAGTTTCACCACTTCTTGGTTACTGGCATAAATGGTGCAGTGAAGAAAATGGAGGAAAGGATGGAGATAGAGACAGACAAAATCAGAAGGTGCTTTGAAGGACACTTGTCAAGGAGGACTATCTCTGCAATTGATACTCTTATCAAAGACAAGTCCAAGACTGACAGTCGACTTCAAGCCCTCGAAGTAAACATCCAACTCCTGATCCAAAAACAAGATCGAATGGAATAGCTACTGATGCAGGCAATTCCAAATCTGGCCACTTCCTCTACACCCAAAGATGCTGATGTCAAAAAGGGGGAGAGTGGTCCATCCAATGTTCTTGTACAAAAGCAAAAGTTTGGTCCTGTCCCTGTCCTTGATGCAGAACTACAAGCAATGTTGGACAGGATCCTAAAGAAACATTCGGATCTTGAAGCAGCAACAAAAGCAACAACAACAAAACTTCCAATAGCAGCAACAACAACAACAACAACAACAGAAGTATCTCCTTCTTCCTCTGCACAACCCCCAACATCAAAAGACAAAGGCAAGGGGGTAATGGTTGAGGAACCAAAGAAGCAAATCTCAACTCAACCAGGACAGCCCAAGCTATTGGGGGATGCCATGAAGATAGCTCACTTTTCCACTCTAGTTAAATTGATAGTGGATGGGAAAGTGGAGTTGGTCTATCCTCAAGAGCAGAAGCTGATGCACTATTAGCTCAGAAACTTCAAGAGGAGGAGGACATGGCAGCAGAGAGGGAGGAGAAGGAGGCAAAGAAGAAGAAAATCTCAACAAGGAAATCAAGTGCACAGAAAGCACCATAACCAAGAAGAAAAATAAAGAGATGGAAAAGACTGAGAAGAAATCAAGAAGAAAACCTTTGGTCTAGGAATCTGCAAAGAAACCTGTGATCAAAGCACCTATCAAGAAGCCTACCTCTCAAAATCCTCCAAGGTCAATCGAGACTGCCTTAGTGACTGTGCGTGGACCAACAAAGCCACAAACAGTTCCATCAAGGAAGTCTTACAAGGTTGAAATGGCTTATACTGAAGAAATCATCGAAGCCCTGAAGAAAGTACAAAGAAAATAAATCTGATAAAGGGAAAAGATAACAAAGAACTCCTCCATGTCTTTTGGAAAGATGGAAAGTCTTTGAAATTTGAGAAGTCAGCCTTGGAAGGACAAACCAAAGAGAACCTCGAGTGGTTGCTGACTGTTGTGCTTGAGACTACTGATCTCAACATGGGCTTTCAAAGCCAGATTCAGAAGGTGATGAAGGTGAAGCATAAGGTGGATACAGTGTCAGAAGCTAATCCTAAACCTCTTGGATTATGGTATGAGAATTTTCATGGAGAGAAAGTCTTCTTCAATTACAACAGAGATATCAACAGTGTCGGCGAGAGACATATTGAAGGTTTTATTAGTCTACTTAAGGATGCTGAAGAAGAAATTGAATTGGTTCTGAAAAAGTTGTTGAAAGACAGGCTGGAGTTACTGAGAAAAAATAGGAGGTAAAGCTGTTGTGTTGGAAGGTATGTTGTGTTGAATATGCTGTAAATTTTTTTTAAGTCAGACTTATAGGATTTAAACCTGAGTCTTGGTGGAAGCTGAACAACAGATCAAAAATCTTAGTTCAGAATACATTTGTAGTTAGCAATTCTTTATTCTTTTTCTAAGTAATTGTGAATTGAGTTTTGACATCATCATCAACCTTGAAATTATGCTTATCATTCTGATATTCATAATTAGGGGGAGATTGTTAGGTTTTAGAACATTTGATGATGATGATTGTTTTTAGATTACTTAGAGTACAAATGTATAGAAAGTGTTAATTAGTAACACTGTAGTTTTGTAGCCAGTAGTTATCTCTTTGTTTGTAATTTATTTATTATTTGTAAAGTGATACAATTATTCTTTATTTGTAAGTAACTGTTGGAATGGAGTATCAAACCTTCAGCAAGTCAAAGTGTGTATTTGATTAATTGGAATTTATAAAAAGGCTTATCGGAGACTAAAGCAAAACTCATCAGAGACTAAGGATTTTGTCTATCGGAGACTAAGGCTTACATCATCAGAGACTAAGTTTTAAAGCGTCAGAGACTAATGCTTACGTCATCAGAGACTAAGCTTAGTTCATCAGAGACTAAAGCTTATGTCATCGAAGACTAAAACAAGTGCATCAGAGACTAAGCTGATGTCATCGGAGACTAAAATAATTCTATCAGAGACTACACAATCTGACGTCATCAGGGACTAAAAGACCATAGACTAGTAATGACGTCACCAGAGACTAAAGATGAAGCGTCAGGGACTAAGTCGTGATTTATTCCCTGAGAGATACAGAGTTCGAATTAAAAAGGAATGTCTTCCACGTAGTTCAAGATATTATTGAAGACGTAGCTGGTTAGGAAACTAACCAGAAATCTCTTCCTAATCAAAAAGGAAAGATTGTGTTTGATTCGAATTAGGAAGCTGAATCATTATTGATTTAGAATAGGAAACTAAGTTAAATTGGAATTCAGTTTTTAGAAGTTGTAATTAGTTACAAAGAATTGTAAGAAGCTGTATAGAATTCATAGTTTGTATCTTTACTATACATAATAGAAAAGAAGCTAACGATCACATTGTTGTGATTGTTAGAATTTGTATTCAATTGTTAAAATCAATATAAGCAATTCTTTATAAATTGATTCGAGTTCTTGTTCTTTATTTCCGCAAGTTATAATTAATTTCTTGAATAACAAGTAATCGAAAAGATTTCAAGGAACTTGTTTTCAACAGCCCCTTCTACAAGTTCTCGGCTATCTCACTAGGAAAACATGAGAATTATAAATTAATACAAAAAATTACATGTTGAAATAATAATCTTCCTTTTACATTCTTTAGAAAATTCATCCTTGAGTTCTCATTTTAATCTTGAAATTTTCTTTGCCAAGTAAAAAGTTGGAGCAAATCAACACCTCCATACTTAGTCATAGCCGCATAATAGAAATCTTTTTAGCATCTTATAATTTATATTAAGGACCAAACATTTCCTTGTCAGTATGCACTTCAATATATTTCTTGGAATGTTGAAATCGATTTTTTCCTTGTTTTCAAACACATGAATTGATAATTGTGCTATCATAGTTATTTGAGTTATGAGGCACAACAAAGTGCTAAGATCTCTCTCAGGTTAGGCGCGAGGCTAGGCGCACACCTTATGGGATTAAGAAACAAGAAATTATCACTTCTCTAAGAGACTTAATAGTCAGCATATAAGTTGTAAAATATGTCATGACCAGTGTAACATAGGGTGAGCAAAGAAAAAAAAAAAAGAAAACCCGAAAACTAAAGTTGTAAACGAGTTGATCGTGAGTCAAGTCTAGTTAAGCTTATTTATTAAATGAGTCGAGTCGACTTGAACATGTATTATTTAACGAATAAAATAGTGTTAAAGATCGGTTTGTTTAAATGATCGAGTCGAGTTGAACTCGAGTCAGACAATATAAATTAGTCGAGCCGAGTCGAGCCTAAATTGTTAAACGGCCAAAAATCGTGTACGAGCTTGGCTTGTTTAATAACTCTAGTCGAGTCGAGCTTTAAACGAGTCGAATTGAGCCAAAAAAATGAGCAGCTTCGTTCGTTTACAATTCTACTGAAAACTGAACCAAACCGAAAATAATCGAACCGCACATTCAGTTAATGCCCTAGAGAAACCAAGCCGCAGTTACATATTACTAGAATGTAGTATAATGGTAGTTATTATATTTTGTAGAATATGTTTTCAACTTAAAAGTAAATATTATTTTTAAGATTTTTAGATACTTTAGTTTATTGGAATACTCCTATCTTTAACATCTAAAATATTTATAAATTCTATCAAATCAAGAAAGAAAACCATTAAAAACATGTCAAGCACTATATTGATATATTTCTTGCTAATACTTTTGAAATTAAAATAGGATATAATAATTCAACAAGTACGTTAAAGACAACGTTTATATTTTTAAATAATGGTATGCAAAACGGAAAAAAAACCTGTAACTGCGATCAATAACCGAAACCAAACTGAATCAAATGGTTTGGTTTCGGTTACACCTCGTAATGGCACCAAACCGCACCATCATGCATACCCCCCTAGTGTAATACTAAAAATCTACTTATATAAGTCAATCCAAACACCCTTTAGTGAGTTTGTTGTAGAAGTCTTCAACTGGGCTGCTCATAAAGGATCAATCTTTTATTAAAAATGATGATTCTTATTCGTCAATCTGCAGATTGCGTCATTTGTTCTTGATGGTTTGTTTAATTTCCAATTGATTCGAGACTTGTGATTTAACCCTGTTTTTGCGTAACTTTGACATACAGTAACTGATGGGGTTGACAATGCATTTTCTGGTTTGAAAAAGAAGAAGAAGAAACAGGTTATACGTTAACTGATTGATAAGCTTCAAGCAGAAATATACTTCATAACTTCCTTGAGGAAACAGTTGAGATGAATCCTCTGGATATGCAGGTTCAGGCTGACCTATTGGATGATGAGAAAGAATATGTAACTGATGAATTGGAAGGTAAGATATCTTCATTTAAGAAACTTAATAGTGTTTAGATTTGAATAGAATTATTAATGGCATTATCTATTAATGAGAACTGAGCTTTCTTGTGAAACTCTCTGTTTTTTTAAATAATGAATTTGCTCAACTTCTCAGAAAGCTTTGGAGAAGATGAAGAAGGAGAAGGAATTGTATTGCAACAGCGTTTACCATGGGAAGGGACTGATCGAGATTATGAGTATGAGGAGGTACCTTTATTTATTTATGGATCATAACTGTTCAGCTCAACTTTAAAGAAGTGTTTTTCCTACTATTGAAGTTATGACTGTAATATATGACCTGATACTATGTTAATCTGTACTTTTTTCTTTAGTGCGTGATCCAATAAGTACGTAAAATTCTACAAATTAACAGACACTTCTATACCAATATATATCTTGGAATTAAATTATACTTTGTGTTATAGCTAGTTTGGTCTTTGTTTGTACATAAATGTTTCTGTTGAAGCCTATGGTGAGAAACAATAGTAAATATGTCCCCATTGTTATGCAATAGGTAGCCTTTTGGTAGTCTATCTCTTGTTGTGCTAATTTAGTTCTGAGCTTCTTTTCAGATTTATTTATATGTAGCAAAAGTATGAATGATTTACTATTCATTTTCTTTCAGCAGTAGCCCAAAGATTTATTTATTTGGTTTTTTGCTGTAGGGGATTTATTCATCCTGGTAGGGCATAAGTATCACAAGTATGTTGTCGTTTTTGATGAATTCACATTGGAATTTGATAGACACTAGAAGATACGTTACGAGCTTGCGTTCTCGATTTCAAGGGGTATTGGGACAACCATCTACCACTGATTGAATTCGCTTACAATAATAGCTATCATGTCAGCATCTACATGACACCATTCGAAGCATTGTATGGTCGGAAGTGCAGAACTTCACTTTACAGGAATGAAGTGGGAGAACGAAGGCTAATCGGACCAAAGATAGTCCAACAGACTGAGGAAGCGATCAAGGTGATCAAAACAAGAATGAAGGCAGTTCATGACCGATAAAAGCAATATCCTGATCAACACAAGAAGGACCAAACCCTAGAAATTGGAAGTTATGCATTATTGAAAGTGTCACCCTGGAAATGCGTAATGCGTTTTAGTAAGAAAGGAAAGTTAAGTCCCCGCTATGTGGGACCATTTGAGGTATTGAGGAAAAATAAAGAAATTCCTTCTGTAAAAGTGTTGTGGACAAATCATAGTGTAGAGGAAGCTACTTGGGAGCTTGAAAGCGCTATGATTAACAAGTACCCCCATTTGTTTGTTAACTAAGTTTCGAGGACGGAACTTCTTCAAGGGGAGGAGGATGTGAGAACCCGAAAATGTCAATGAATTTTGTTATGAGATTTATTTATTTTATTTTCTGCATGAAGGTTTAATTTCTTATTGGGTATAAATGATGAAATTATATTTTCTTATGAAAAATCAATGGCAATGTGATGTCCAAAAGATTTTAAATGTATTTTGAAGCTCAAGTATTTAAAAGATTATTTTATTCAAGATTGTCTTGTGTGAGTGTGTGTTCACGCGGGAAAGGCTCACCGGGTGTGAACAGGTTTAGCTACAGTACCTGCTTTTTAAACCTGACTGTTGGGAGACAGTAGCATTTAATGTACATCACCTCCATCAGTACCCTAGAGTGGGCTATGATAAACGACCGATGGACACTAGCAGCCGTTGCAACCATCTTTTTTCTCACCAGTCACTTCTTTTCCTTTCACAGCCAACGACTGATATCAAATAAATCCGACGGCCCTTGTTGCTCAACAAGTGGTATATATATATCACGTTGTTATAACCCTAGTCCCACCATCATAAATTTCTATACAGTATACCACCAAATCCAGGTTTACTCTCTAGGCAATTGTCCTTTTCAAAAGAACAACTCAAGCTTTTAACTTTTTCTTTACAGCCAAGGAGGTAAAAGCATTTCATTAAAGTCCTGCTCTATTTCTTACACTTTTGTTCTATTATGCATATCACGTTTAATACCTTGTTCATTTAATTCCAAAAGTATGATTTGATGCATGCTCTTAACACCCGGAGTTAATGTCATTTATTTCGAAAAGCTATCCAAGATGGGTGAAATATTGTTGACAACCACCTGGTAGACAAATTTATAACTACCAAACATTTCTTTTGTCAGTAGTTACGACATCATGCCTGAGTATTTTCTTCAACCTGAGATTTGAACCCTAAACTATGTCTAGGAGGGCTTGCAGACCCTAGGAAATGTTATGAATCACTGAGAGGATGATGAGAGTTGACCTTAGTGTGGTTATGGTTGAGATCACCACCCTTGGAGAAGTGGGGAAAACACCACTGTACGTGAGACAGCTTCTAAAGTTAGTCTCCGACAGTATAAGTTAGTCTCTGACAGTGTTGGTGTTACTCTCTGATGAGATGTGTTAGTCTCCCATGAAGAAAGGGTGTTGTTAGTCTCTAATGAAAGAAGTTTGAGATTAGTCACTGATGACGTCAGTCTTAGTCTCCAACAGGCTAAGTCTAGTCCCTGATAACGTCATCAGTAGTCTCTGACGGGCAAAATATGTTAGTCCCTGACAAGTTTTGTGATGACCAAGCCATACCCTGATGATCAATGATGGCTGAGAGATCATTCCTTGACGAGTAAAAGATACCCTGACGGTCGAGAAGTCATCCCCTGATGATTTTTCCTTGACGAGAGAATGTTACCCTAATGGTGGGGAAACCATCCCCTGACGGGTAGTTTACCCATTAATGGTCAGTTATCCCTGATGCGCAGTTTGTCTTTAAAACTATAAATGCATTATTTTTCTTGAGATTATTTTATGAAGTTTTAATTATTTATTTACCCTAAACAGTTCTTATAGCAGTTTTGAAAACATTAAAAATCTAAGGACATCACATATGCACTTTCTCTCATATTTTAACCAAAGTACTAAATTTATTTTGGGATATGTATATTTTACAAAATCTTTCACTCTCAAGTAAATTGAAATTGTTTGTGTGCAAGGGACCGAGACAAGTATATTCTCATTCTTACTGTTTTGCCTGAATTAGATTCCACCAGCAAGCAGTTCAGAACCCAGCAGCAACAGCTGCTGGAGTCTATCGTTGCGCTTTTACCTACTGAGAAGCAAGTCTTTCCCATCAACTTCCTTTGCTGCCTTCTCCGAACGGCAACTTTCTTGGGAGCATCAAATAGTTGCAAGGTTGAACTGGAGAAACGGATATCGTCGATACTTGAGCATGTCACCGTGGATGATCTGCTGCTGTGTTCGTATACGTACGATGGCGAGAGTTTGTTTGATTTGGAGAGCGTGAGGAGGATCATAGCAGGGTTTGTGGAAAAGGAGAAGAGTGTCGCTGTTTTTAATGCCGGTGATTTCAAAGAGGTCTGTTCCACCGCCACACTGAGGGTGGCCAAGACGGTGGACGCGTATCTCGGCGAGATTGCAACCTACAGTGAGCTCACTATATCTAAGTTTAATGGGATTGCAAATTTGGTGCCTAAGGCTGCCCGGAAGGTTGATGATGATCTTTACCGGGCCATTGATATCTACTTGAAGGTACGTACTCGCTCCGGCCTATCTATCTGATTAGTTAATTAATTAATGATATTCTAGCTCTCGATTGTATCGATATCTGATTCTGATCGTGGATGTATGTATACATATATGTATGTACATAGGCTCATCCAAATTTGGACGAAATTGAGAGGGAGAAAGTGTGCAGCGTAATGGATCCACTGAAACTATCGTACGATGCAAGGGTCCATGCTTCAAAAAACAAAAGGTTACCAGTACAAATAGTTGTTCATGCGCTTTACTACGATCAATTGAAGATTAGGAGTGGTGGTATGGAGGACGGAAAAGTTTCGGAAGTAAATATGATGAACAGCACAAGAAGTCAGTTGCTGGCAGATGTGTCATTAGCAAAAGAGAATGAGGCTTTAAGAACAGAATTGTTGAAAATGAAGATGTACATTTCAGATATCCAAAAAAATAATCATCAAGGGACTACATCATCCAAAGGTGGGGGCACGCCAGCTGCTGCTGCTGCCAGTGGTGGTGGTGTTCTGATCAGCAGGAAGCCGCACCCAACTGGCAGCTTCTTCTCATCAATGTCAAAGACTTTTGGTAAGTTCAATCCTTTTAAGCATGGATCCAAAGATACCTCTAGTTTAGATATTAACGATGGTGGTGTGGACCTCACTAAACCAAGAAGAAGAAGATTCTCCGTTTCCTAGCTATCTACCTGCCTACCTACACTTCTCGTTACTTATGGATCGAGTATATTTTTATTTTTATCTTTTTTCATTTTAGTCTATATATATATATATATATATATATTACATGTGGCATGATATATTAAATTTCATTATAATTAAACTTCGATCGAGTACGTGTGATTGATTTTTACATGCTTTGTGGGTCATTCATGATGTATGTATTTCAGTTGTTAATTTGCAAGCAATTTACAGTGTGTTGTGCGAGTTAATTGTACAAGTACATATTCTCATATTGATGTTATACTTCCTCTCTACTTCTGTCCTATCGTATCTGTTATGTTTGGTTCAATACAATACACTGACACACATAAATTACATATAGCAAGTGAGAGTATATCTTTACCCAAGTCATTATATCTTTGCCCAATTGAGAGTATTATATATATCGAGTATATCTGTATTATACTCAAATCCTTCCATTGTCCCAAGTTATTTATATCCTTTGATCAAACTGTCTATATTATATCAATCGAGAATGAATTAGTTAAAAATTGATTGAAACAATGGGAAAGTACAAAAAAAATTGAAAATAAAGGGATATTACATAAAATAAATGTTGAAAAAGTCATTTCGATAAATTAAATGATTAAATCTTCTATAAATGATAATATTGCATATGAATGAGATATGTAAAAAAGAATAGTGCTATAAATGGACTGAGACGAATAGAATATTATTCCATCCGTCCCAAAAAAATTTTTGAATTCACTTTATACACGTATTTTTAAGTACACTTTAGTATATACTCGACTTGTTATTTAATTTAATAAAAAATTATGTAATAAAAATATAATTGATGAAGATTAATATTTATGAACAAAATAAAATTATTTAGAGTATCTAATATGTACAAAATCTCACATAAAATTTTTAGAGAATATATCTCGTTTGTTTTTACTTACATTTTAAAAATTTTAGATTACAATAAT
>CM025787.1:51506-68845 GCA_014636745.2 Centella asiatica | reverse complement strand
ATTATTGTAATCTAAAATTTTTAAAATGTAAGTAAAAACAAACGAGACATATTCTCTAAAATTTTTATGTGAGATTTTGTACATATTAGATATATCTGATTGCAAATTAATCGGGACTCCTATGTCAGTTGGAGTTAAAATGTCTGCGGAGCTATCTCCTAAGAGTGATGAGGAAAAGGAGCAGATGACACACATTCCATATGCTAACGCGGTTGGTTGCTTAATATATGCAATAGTGTGCACTCGACCAGATATTGCTCATTCACTGGGAGTATTGAGCAGATATATGTCTAATCCAGGCAAGGAGCATTGGATTGCCGTCAAAAGAGTGTTCAGGTATCTTCGTGGAACCTCAGATTATACTTTATGTTTTGAGGGTAATGGAGATAAGGTGTCTTTTGGTGTGACGGGGTCAGTTGATGCGAATTGGGGTGGTAACTTAGACTGTAGAAGATCGACAAGTGGTTATGTATTCAACTTGTTCGGTGGACCGGTTAGTTGGATGAGTAAGAGGCGAAGTGTTGTTGCCTTGTCATCTACTGAAGCAGAATACATGGTGTTAGTGCAATATAAGCACAAGTGTTTGTAGAAGGGGGGGGATGAATACAAACACCTGAAACTTTTCGCTCTTTTAAACTTAAAAGAGCTTACTGGAAAACAGTTGTAACAAACAGAAAAACTATAAGAAATGAACACACAGATTCAAGTTAAAATAGTTATATTAAAACTTGGGGTTTTTCTGGAAATCTGTATAATCACAAATGTGATTTACAGCTACAATTTTTGCAAATAAAATTCACAGCTTCTCACACTCACTAACTACGAAAACTTTCTCTGAAAAATAAATCTCTCAAGAAATATATTTCTGAGCTTCCTAGTGTTGTGTGCTTCTTTGTTTGTTTGATCTGTTGGATAGATTCAAATCTCTGCATTTTTGTGATGAGAACTCTGTTTCTTATATGTTGATTAGTTGATGAAATCACGTGCTTGAGACGTGCTGCTTTTCTCAACTTAGCCGCAAGTATGTCACATCGTAGCCTTATGTGTCAGACTACTGCATGCTTTGTTGCTTCTTTTTCTTCCCCTGATCTGTGTGCATTTAATGCGAGAGAGTTCTCATTGGATCAAAAACAAACTTCAAGAAATATCTTTCCAGTTGATATTTCTTGCTTCTGTAACACGTTACGTTGATTTCCATGTAAGCACGGATGACGGGTGCATGCTGTCATAACAATCCACTGACTATCAACCCTGATGGACTTTGATCAGTACTTCTGGATCCCTTGATGCTTATAGACTAAATCAAGGCTTCAAGCTTCACTTGAGTTTCTCTCAGTGCTTCTTGATCCTGATGGTTATTATTGACGGCATACACTGATGGATTCCACTGATGCCATGTTGCTCATTCCCCCTGACGGGTTACCCTGATGGGTTGGCCTGACACTGACATGTCCTAAAGTGTTTCCCTGACGGGTTGGTCTGCCTTCGTCATACCCTGACAGGTTTCCCCTGATGGGTTTCCCCTGATGGGTTCCCCCTGATGGATTCCCCCTGATGGGTTCCCCTGATGGGTTCCCCTGATGGGTTCCCCCTGATGGGTTCCCCCTGATGGGTTCCCCCTGATGGGTTTCCCCTGATGGGTTTTCCCTGATGGGTTCCAATCAACGTAACTTTGATTAGAATTTCTGATGTGAGGAATACTTTGACTGTTTACTAGTAGCATCAGACATTCTTCTTCACTTTGTCAAGTCCATTGATTGTTTGTGTTTTCTGACTTGTGTTGTGAAGAGATCGACCATCCACTGATTAATAAGGTTATTATCAGTGGATGCAAAACTTGTGCCGATCTTAAGGTTTATAAAATACCTCAAGTATTTACAGTTGCACAATTTATTACATAATCATCATCATTTATCTCTAACAATCTCCCCCTATTTATGTTTATCAATTTGATAACCATAAATCCCTAGATGCACTGATGATGATGTCAAAACTAATACTAAATACATGAAAGAATTTTGAATGAATTAATAAAAGAATTTATGTACAAGTATTTTCCTATAATTATTACAAAAAGAATGTTGTATTAGACATTAGGATCCCTTTTCCTTTTTGCTGAGACAAAGGGCAATGGATGACTTGATTCAATCGGCTAAGAGTCACTTCCAAGGCCTTGTCTTCTTTGGTCTGGATTTTGATCAGGAATCCTTAGTCTGTTGTCTTCTCCACCTGCTTCCAGTTGCTCCAGCTCCTTTTGAAGAAGTTTTCTGAAGTTGACTATGTTGACATTGCTGCTGGATTCCAAAGCTTCAAGGACAGATTTTATTTCTTGAACATTGGCTGCAGCAAGTTGTGACCAGTAGAAGGTAATGATCTCCCCCCTTTTTATTTTTGAATTGAACACCTATGAAGCTAGTGATCATTTTTGGATATTCTTTAAATCCCTTCACTGGTGGCACATTCCTTACTGTAGTGTTTCCATCATCAGCTTTGGTTTCTTCAATCTCCTTCAATACTCTCTGAATCAGCAGAATTCTAAACTGGATGACATGTTCATTTTTGTGATAGGTTATTTGGCTTAGAACATGCATCGCTTCCTCCAGATATAGGCCTTCAACTTCTTTGATCCTTATACTTTTCTCCTGCCCATCAGTGGATCTATAGAATAATTTCAATGGACTTTCCAATGCTGTGGGCAGGCTTCTTTCATTGTTGATGGCTCTCCTCAGTCTGTCGATTATCCCCCTTAAGTCTTTGTTAGCCTGTGAGGATCTTGGAATCAGATTTAGGACCAGTCCTAGTTGCTCAGCATCCATTCTCCTAAACCAGTCCATTGCTACATTGAATTCTGGCCCACTCTTTAGTTGAACTGTTATTAGCTAATCCCTTCTATTGTTGAACCTGACATCTATGCTTTTTATGGAGAACATAAATGTCAGGTTTTTACGTCTTTCTTCTTTGAGAAATTCAGCTAGAGTGGGTGGACCATATCCTTTGGTAACAGGAGAAGGTGTTTTGTCCTTGGCTTCAGATGACTTCTTTGTAGTGGCATCAGGGTCTTCAGTTTTATCTTGATTTTTATCCCCTGATGCACTTTTAAGGTTCTGAGATCTTCTTGGCTGAGGTTTCCTGGAGGTCCTGGGCCTGACACTCTTCTTCTTCTTTACTTCTTCCTTCTGTTCCTTTGCCATTTCCCTCTCTTCTTCTTCTTCAAGTTGCTGTGCAAAGATTGCATCAGCTTCTACTAACTTTTTATCTTGAGGGTAGACCAGCTCCATTTTCCCATCAATTACAACTTCAACGGGAGTGGGAAAGTGGGCTGTCTTCATGGCATCTCCAAGTAGCTTAGGCCCTGATTGAGTGTTGGATTTCTTCTTGGGTTCCTCAATCAGAATACCCTTGCCTTTATCCTTGGATTTTGGAGCAGGAACAGGAGCAGTCACATCCCCTGAATGATGATTTGAATTCTCAGCAACATCCCCTGACAATTGCTTGGTTGATTTCTCCCCCTTTTTGACAGTATCATCAGTGGGAATTGAGAGTTGGGATTTGACTAGAAGAACTTGTTGCAGAGTCCCAGCCATGGAATGTTGCAGAGTTTCCATGCTGGTTAGTTGAGAAGAGAGATCGGCGAGCTTTTTGTCAATAGTGTCAGCTTTTTTCTTCATTCTAAGGAGAGTCTGGCTGGTGACTAGGGAGTCGACAATTTGCTGTACACTTTGGATCTTTGTAGAAAACTGTGTATACAATTTTTGATTTGCTATATCTATTGACTGACCAATCATGATCCCTCAATAAATCCAGCAGATCTGCATCACTGGGTACATCCACCAGATCTTGAGTAGGTAGCCCCAAAACAGAGTTAAGTCTGGAAGGAGTTATTTTCCCTTTCTCAGACGAAACTTTGAATGAGATACCCTTGACCACATCAGGCTTGGTGGTGGAGTACATGAACTTGGCACTTGTCCATAGTTGTGACAGTGCGTCCCCCGACATTTCTTCATTGGTAAAGATGGCTTTACTATACTCAGAGTTGAGTAGATAGTTCTTTATCGGTTTAAAGCATTCACTTACCTCATCAATGTTAGAGAAGCCCACGTAGTTTGTTGGTGGGACTGTCAAGTTCCTCTGAATTTGTTGTCGTGCCATGGATGCTTTGAAGATTTGAAGTTCTAGGGTTTCTATAATGACGAGAGAGAGAAAAAAAAAACTCGAGCAAATATCAGGTAGAGATTAAACGTTTTGGGGAGTTTCAAAAAGTAGGAGAGATAGAGTATTAATACCCGCCTATTGACGTTTGAAAACTTCTCTTGAAAACACGCTATCAGGGAGTCAGTTCAGTTTCTATGATGACACGTCATCAGTGAGAGAAGAACTTAATAATGAGTTGTCATCACTTAACTGACCTTGAAACCCGATAAAAACAAATTTAAACTTACCCTGATGATTTACTGTATGTACATACCCTGACCCTGATGCACAAGATGGACACCCTGACCTTGACGCACAGGTCGGATACCCTGACCTTGACGCACAGGTCGGATACCCTGACCCTGACGCATAGGTCGGATACCCTGACCCTGACGAACAAGATCAACACCCTGTCCCTGATGCGTCCTTAAGGAAGCCCTGACCCTGATGCATCAGTTAAAACAAAAACAAAACAACAAAATGCAGAATATACAAGTATATACATATTTACAATTTGAACATATATAACCACATATCAATTGATTTTATCCAGAACTTATAAAATGAGTTAGAAATACCAAATCTTAGGAGTTTGACTCTGACCCTGACGCATAATTCACCATTCCCAGCTCTCCCACAAGATTTGAAAAAGTGGCTTCATCAAGAGCTTTGGTGAATATGTTTGCCAGCTGCTGATTTGAAGGTACAAACTGTAGTTCAATATTCCCATTCATAACATGTTCCCTGATAAAATGATATCTGATTTCTATAAGCTTAGTTCTGGAATGCTGCACTGGATTTTCGGCAATAGCAATGTCACTAGTGTTATCACACCTTATTGGAATCTTAGAATAGTTCAGACCATAATCCATTAGCTGATTTTTCATCCATAGAATTTGTGCACAACAACTTCCAGCTGCAATATATTCCGCTTCAGCAGTAGATGTAGAGATTGAGTGCTGCTTTTTGCTGAACCAAGATACAAGCCTTCCTCTTAGAAATTGACAGCTTCCTGTTGTACTCTTTCTGTCAATCCTGCATCCTCCAAAGTCAGCATCAGAATATCCTAGCAATTCAAATCCAAACTCCTTTGGATACCAAAGTCCCAACTCTGTAGTGCCCTTGATATATCTCAAGATCCTTTTCACTGCAATGAGATGAGATTCCTTTGGGTCAGCTTCATATCTTGCACAAAGGCATGTTGCAAACATTATGTCTGGCCTGCTTGCTGTCAGATATAGCAATGATCCAATCATTCCCCTGTAAATCTTCAAATTAACTTTCTTTCCATTCTTATCAGGGTCAATCTTGGTTGCAGTGGCCATACGTGTCTTTGCTAGTTTTGAGTCCTCCATTTCAAATTTCTTGAGAAGTTCTTTAGCATATTTTGTCTGATGAATGTAGATTCCATCAGAGACTTGTTTAACTTGCAGTCCCAAGAAGTAAGATAACTCACCTATCAAGCTCATTTCATATTTGTTTTGCATGAGTTTGGAGAACTTTTCACGCAGTCTTGTGTCAGTCAATCCAAAAATAATATCATCAACATAAATTTGAACCAAAATCAGATGACCTTGGTGTTGTCTGAAGAACAATGTTTTGTCAATGATACCTCTTGAAAATTTGTTTTCCACCAGAAACTTTGACAGTGTATCATACCAAGCTCTAGGTGCTTGCTTCAGTCCATAAAGTGCCTTTTCCAGTTTGTAGACATGATTTGGAAATTTTGAGCATTCAAATCCTGGAGGTTGTTGGACATACACCTCCTGTTCCAATTTCCCATTTAGAAAAGCACTTTTCACATCCATTTGATATACTTTAAAATTCGAATGTGCTGCATAGGCTAAGAAAATTCTTATAGCCTCAAGTCTGGCTACTAGTGCAAAGGTCTCATCAAAGTCAATCCCTTCTTCTTGAAGATATCCTTTAGCAACAAGTCTTGCTTTGTTTCTTACAACAATGCCAGCTTCATCCATCTTATTTCTGAATACCCACTTAGTACCTATTATGATTCTTTCTTTGGGTTTAGGTACAAGCTTCCATATTTGATTCCTTTCAAATTGATTTAGCTCTTCCTGCATTGCCAAGATCCAGTCTGCATCTAGAACAACTTCTTCAAACTTCTTTGGCTCAATTTGAGAAAGAAAACAAGCATATAGGCATTCATTAGATGTTGCTTTCCTGGTTTGCACTCTTTTGCTTGGGTCACCAATAATCAGATCTGTTGTGTGACTTCTGGCCCATTTAGGAATGGAGATGTGTCTTGATGAGCTTGTTTGACTATTGTCTCCTCCCCCTAAGCCTGTGCTCCCAGCTTCTGAAAACTCTCCCCCTGAATTAGAGGATAATTCAAGGTTCAAGTTATCCCCTGATGGTGCATGTCCTGATGAATGATCCCCTGATGGAGTATCCCCTGATCTGTTGTCCAGGAAATTGACTCTATCTGTTGAAGGGGGTTCTTCATTGTTTGGATTGACATCAGGAATGGATAAATTCTCCATTTGTCTGCACTCATTGGCTTCATTCTCTTGATAATCAAAATCATCTTCATTTTCAAACCTGAGTTCTTCATGAAAACCAGGGTCTTCAATCCCAGAAATCTCTTGATCATCAAAATCTACATTTATAGACTCCATCACCACCTGAAGTCTTTTGTTGTAAACCCTGTAGGCCTTAGATGATAGAGAATAACCTAGGAAAATTACTTCATCAGCTTTTGGATCAAATTTTCCTAAGTTCTCACCAAAATTCCTCAGAACAAAACATTTGCATCCAAAGACATGGAAGAACTTGATGCTTGGCTTTCTCCCTGTCATTAGCTCATATGGTGTCTTATTGTGAGCCTTGTTGATTAGAGATCTATTCTGAGTAAAGCAAGCAGTGGAAATTGCTTCAGCCCAAAAATAGGTGGGAATCTTTGCCTCTGCTAGCATTGACCTAGCGGCTTCTATCAAGGTTCTATTTTTCCTTTCCACTACACCATTCTGTTGAGGAGTCCTTGGAGCAGAAAATGTATGATTTATGTCTTTCTCCACACAAAATCCCTCAACAGCTGCATTCTTGAATTCATACTGTTCTCAACATTCTAACCACTGACCCAGATTCTGTTTCCACCTTCTTGACATGGTCAATAATTTGTTGAGATACTTCTGATTTAGCATGCTAAAACTTTACCCAAGTGTATCTGGTGTAGTCATCCACAATGACCATTGTAAATCTTTTCTTTGACACTGATATAATGTTGACAGGGCTAAAGAGATCCATATGTAACAATTGAATTGGATCTTTGATCATGGTGGCTTCCTTGCTGACAAAGGATGATTTCCTTTGCTTCCCTTGTTGACATGCTGAACATAATCCTTCTTGGATAAACTCCATTTGGGGTAGTCCAGTTACCAACTCTCTCTTCACTAGATCATTAATTGGCTTGAAGTTCAAGTGAGAGAGTTTCTTGTGCCATAGCCTGCTTTCATCAGGAGATGCCTTGCTGTAGAAACATGATTCTCCATTTACTGAATTAAAATCAACAACATAGAGATCTCCTTTTTTTATCCCTGACAAAACCAGCTTCCCATCACTTTCATTTGAGATTAGGCACTGATCTCCTTTGAAAGAAGTGATGAATCCTTTGTCACTTAGTTGACTTATGCTTAGCAAATTGTGCTTGAGCCCATCAACCAGTGCTACATTTTCAAATGAGACATTTCCATTTGCTGCTTTGCCATAACCAAGAGTTAGTCCTTTGCTGTTATCACCAAATGAAATTACTGGACCAGCCTTTTCTTGGAATTCTGTGAGCAGGGCTTTGTTTCCTGTCATGTGCCTTGAGCAGCCACTATCTACAAACCAAATTTGACTGCTTTTGACCTTTCCCTGCACACAAGAAAACATTTAAATTGTTTTTTGGTACCCAATTTGTTTTGGGTCCACTAGGTTTAGTCACAGTAATAGGTAATACAACTTTATCTTTATTGGTGACTTTTGGTTTTGGCGAATTTAAAACTTTCTCCTTTTTAGGAGCTTCAACATATACTTTTGATTTCTCAACAGTTATTTTGCCTTTTTCCTTGGAGCAGAACACTTTAACAGTTGGTAAATCATCAGCATACAAAATTATGTCAGTCAAAATTTGTGGTTTTTCTTTGCATTGAAAAGATAAATGATTACAGTTACCACAATTCCAGCACACTTTTCTAGGGGCTTCATGAATGGAAGAATAATTGCTAGTTTTATTAACACCTAGCTTACCATTTCTATTCTTCTTGCTTTCCCCTGACAGGCTTTTTTCCCTTGACGGGC
The DNA here is from genome assembly GCA_014636745.2 of Centella asiatica. Lineage (NCBI taxonomy): Eukaryota > Viridiplantae > Streptophyta > Magnoliopsida > Apiales > Apiaceae > Centella > Centella asiatica. The sequence goes on along the minus strand of CM025787.1, from coordinate 60,355 downwards.
TACTACGGCCTGATGCAATCTTTCCCCTTGACGACTGTGCATGCACTAATGCACAGTCTACTTCTTTCATAACTGGAGGGTTGAGTGTTTTGGCAAGAATAAGTTTCTTGCCTCTCCCACCACTAGTGGAAGCTTCACTTACTGGGAAAACATTCCCTGATTCTATCTTTGTGTCTGCCTTAACAAACTTGATAGGTTGTATTGGCCTTTTTCGAAAGCTAGATGCCATCTCAACCTCAATGGGAGTTTGCTGCACTTGAGTCTCTTCATAGCCCAAACCAGATTTTGGATCAGATTTCTGACTTTACAAACGATCCTCTAGTTTCCTGCTAGACTCACTCCATCTCTTAATAACTTCCCTTTCTTGACTAAGAAGATTCGAGGTCCATTCCTCTCTTTTGATAGCACAGTCAAGAAGATTTTTAGTCCTTGAGAGTTCTTTTTCAAGACTTTCAAGTCTGGAGTTTTCTGATTCTAAAATAGTGTTCCTAGCAGATAACTGTTCATTTATTTTATGCACTCTGTCAGTTTCAGCTACAGCACTCCTCAGGGTATCATAGAGATCCTTTATCTCACAAGCCATTTCCTTAACAGTTTTAACACAATCAGTTTTAGACATGTTAGAGGAAATTTCGAGGCTTACCTACATTTTTTTGACTTATGAGTTATAACATTTGATGATGATGTATAACACTTAGAATTGTTAGAGTATGCAATTGTACTAAAATTGAAATTACAGCTGGTTTTGTCTAAGTATTATCCTCTGATAATGGAAATTATTCATCAGTGGATAATAAACAAACCAATGGAAGTTATCTTCTGACAATGTAAAATGCACATCAGAAGATAACTCAGAGGATAATTCATGACATCAGCCATAAGAGGATATTCTGAAACAACAGTTGCTGAACTTAGATTCAAGAGTGCTGAATTGAACTAAGAATGCAAATTGTTGAACTAAACTTAAAGATTGATGAACTGAACCAAACTAAACTTGAAGATTTTTGCAACATCAAAGAATTAACACTTATCAACAGTTGAACTACAACAATGGATAAAGATGTTTATCAGTGGATAAGCTATGAGAGACTAGTTTGCAGAATTAGTTCAGTAGTGGATAATGCCATTTTCAGGTGTAACACATCAATAGAGGATGTTACCCACTCAAAATACAATGTCTATTCGAGGAATGATGGTCTGTACTAGAAAATCAAGGCACAAAACAATTATGCAACCCACTTACATAATTGTACCATCAGAGACTAAGGATTAGCCTATCAGAAACTAAGGATTAGTCTTTCAAAGACCAAGGATTGTTCTATCAGATACTATTGTTGAAACTGCACATGAACTCCTAATATGCATTAGAGACTAATAGTCATCATAGTCTAAATATTCATTAGAGTATAAATGATCATCAACAAAGATTGAAGATGACATATCGGATAACATATAACTTACTGCAACAGTCCACTAACCCAATTAGGACTGTGAAATTAAAATAAGGAAGGTGGTCCAATAAGAAGAGATTTGTTACCAAAGAAGCTTCAAGAACATAATTTATACATATACACAACAGGTGTATAAAGATCGTAGGTGTATCAGCTGTAGAGATAACTTATACAAACATGAAGAAAAAAAATCAAGAAGCTGGTCCAATAAGAATGACAGAAGCTCAAAGAGATAAGTTATTCAATTACATACCAAAGCTACAGGGTTAACTCATAGAATTAGTTCCTGGTACAGCACCCATATCAAAGGCACCGTACCGTATGGCTCCAGTAGAGCTAAAGGAATTAATGATACAATTGCAAGAATTATTGGATAAAGGTTTCATTTGTCCTAGTGTTTCACCCTGGGGAGCCCCCGTTTTGTTTGTAAAGAAAAAAGATGGATCAATGTGTTTATGCATTGACTACCGCGAATTGAATAAGGTGACCATTAAGAATAGATACCCTTTACCAAGAATAGATGATCTTATTGATCAATTGAAGGATGCAGCCTATTTTTCTAAGATTGACTTGAGATCTGGTTACCACCAATTAAGGGTAAAGGCTGATGATGTCTTGAAAATAGCATTTAGTACCTGATATGGACATTACGAATTCCTTGGACAAGTTCATTATTGTGTTCATTGATTATATTTTGGTTTATTCCAAAACAAAGAGAGAACATGAAAGCATCTTCAACTCACTATGGAAATTTTGAGGAAAGAAAGATTGTATGCCAAGTTGTCCAAATGTGAGTTTTGGTTGCAAAAGGTGCAATTCCTTGGTCATATCATTGATAAAAATGGAATATCGGTAGATCCAATGAAAATTAAAGTAGTGACTGAATGGCCTCAACCAACCACTCCAACTGAGGTAAGAAGTTTTCTTGGGCTAGCTGGTTACTATAGACAATTCGTAAAGGATTTTTCAAAACTAGCAGTACCATTAACTAACCTCACCAGAAACGTAGTAAAGTACTCATGGACTCCTGAGTGTGAAGGAAGTTTTCAAGAATTAAAGAGAAGGTTAACTATGGCGCCTATCCTAACGTTACCTAATGACACTGGAAATTTTATCATTTACAGTGATGCATCTTTATTAGGACTAGGTTGTGTGTTAATGCAACAAGGAAAACTTATTGCTTATGCTTCAAGGCAACTAAAGGATTATGAGAAACGTTACCCAACACACGATTTGGAGCTAGCAGCAATCATTTTTGCATTAAGATTTGGAGACACTATTTATATGGAGAAAAATGTGAGATATACATGGATCATAAGAGTTTAAAGTATATCTTCACACAAAAAGAGTTGAACATGACACAACGTAGATGGTTAGAATTGATTAAGGATTATGATTGTACAATAAATTACCACCCTGGAAAAGCTAACGTAGTAGCAGATGCCCTGAGTAAGCATGAGCGATTGAACATCATAACCACACAAACTGAGTTGTGTAAAGATTTGGAACATTTACAACTCAACATTTTATCTTTAGAGGATGATGTAAGAAAAATAATTCAGGTAGAACCTCAACTGTATGATCAAATCAAGAAGATACAAGAGAACCATCAAAAGGACAAAGAAAAATTTTTGGCAAAAGAGAAATGTCAAGTAGATACTAAAGGTCTACTATGGTTTAGAAATTGGATTTGGATACCTCCAAATGAAGAGTTGCGACATGAAATTCTACAAGAAGCACACTAGTCTAAATTTTCGATGCATCCTAGAAGTACCAAAATGTATCAAGATTTACATCAAAGTTATTGGTGGCCCAACATGAAAAAGGAAGTCGTTGATTGGGTGAGTCGTTGCCTAACTTGTCAAAGAGTGAAAGCAGAGCACCAGAAACCAAGTGGGTTACTTCAACCTTTGGAAATTCCAGAATGGAAATGAGAATTCATTACAATGGATTTTGTAATGGGACTACCCACTACAAACAAAGGGAGTAATGCTATTTGGATTATTATTGATAGACTAACCAAGTCAGCACATTTTCTGTCTGTAAGAGATATTTCCAAAATGTATCAACTAGTAAAACTCTATGTGAAAGAGGTGGTAAGTAGACATGGAGTTCCTGTATCCATTGTGTCAGACAGAGACCCTCGTTTTACTTCACAATTTTGGAATAAATTTCAAGAATATCTTGGTACCCGTTTAGATATGAGTACTGCCTATCATCCCCAAACCGAAGGACAATCAGAAAGGACAATCCAGACTTTAGAAGATTTGCTAAGAGCCTGTACATTGGATTTTAAGGGAAGTTGCACTAGTACAAAACTGATCATATGCATCGGTTAATTAACACATTTTGCGTCTGTTGCGAGGAGACGCATATGCAGAAGACGCAAAAACTTACATATTTTGCGTCGGTTAAAGACACGACGCAAAAAAGAAGAATTTGTGTCGGACCTTTATAAACCCGACGCAAATAATAGTGTAATTTGCATCGGTTATTATAAAATAACCGACGCAAATGATTGTTTAATAAAAATTCTTTTTAAAAATAATTTCATCTATTTGCGTCGGGTATTTTAAAATAACCGACGCAAATGATTGTTTAATAAAAAATCATTTTAAAAATAATTTCATCTATTTGCGTCGGTTATTTTAAAACAACCGACGCAAATGATTATTTAATAAAAATTCATTTTAAAAATAATTTAATATATTTGCGTTTGTTATTTTAAAATAACCAACGCAAATTATTGTTTTATAAAAATTCATATTTTAAATAATTCAATCTATTTGCCTCGGTTCTTTTAGAATAACCGACGTAAATTATTATTATGAAGAGATGCCCATACAAATTTTGGATCGTCAAACAAAGGTTTTGAGAAATAAAGAGATTGCATCTGTAAAAGTTTTATGGAGAAATCATAATGTTGAAGAAGCAACATGGGAACTAGAAGAAATGATGATGCAAAAATACCCTCAACTATTTCACCAATAAAGTTTCGAGGACGAAACTTATTGTAAGGAGGGGAGAATGTAACGACCCGGAAAAAAAAATTTGTTTATCTATAAATAATTTATTTATTCATATTATTTTTTTTATATATATTAACGTGTATAGTTAATATATGATGTTTTTGAATGTTTAAATATTTTCGGACCCATTAAAGGGGTTATTGTTGTTTGATTATTGATCGCAAGGATAAGCAATGATGACATCATTGTGTACGTATGTTATTTTGATTAATAAGCTGCTTGTGTGTCATTAAGTGGATTTAAACGTATGTGCATGTAGGACAGCAGGCTTATTACGATGCTTAGTTGCTAAGAATCATGATGAGCAACCATTTTTACAGACCAGTTTAACCAATCATTTTATTTCAAAGCTTAATCTCAGCCTACTATAAATACCTCATTCGGAGGAACATTTTAGTCTCCTTTCTAAAGATTTTTTTTCCAAAGTTCTTCCTTAAACCTATCACTTCCATATAATTTCAAGGTTTTCTTTTCTGGACGATTATTGTCAATCAAGCTTTGATCTCTTTCGTCAACCCAGGAGGTAAGAATCTTAAGTTCCCTTTTTGCCTTTCTTTTTGCTTGGTATCCGAGAAGTTTAGCTGTAGGAGCAAGTCTTTAAGAAAGAAAAAGAAAGGATTATACTCTTTTATGTCTAGAAGTGTTGCTTATAGCTTAAAGCATGTTGAGAGTTGATTTATGGAGTCGTAGTTGAGATCACTACCCTTGGAGAAGTGAGAAAGACGACCCTGTATCTGAGATAACTTCTAATGTTAGTCTTCGATAACGTCAGCATTAGTCCCCGACTGTGTTGATGTTAGTCTCTGATGACGTCAGCATTAGTCCCTGACTGTGTTGATGTTAGTCTCCGATGATGTCACCCTTAGTCCTCGATGGGTTAAGATGATGTCATCAATCCCTGTTGAGATAATTAGTCTCTGATGATGTCATCCTTAGTCTCCGATAGGCTAAGTTTAGTCCCCGATGACATCATTAGTCTCCGACGGGTTATTTATTCTCGGATGACGTCAGCTTTAGTCTCCGATAGGCTAAAGTTTAGTCCCCGATGACGTCATTAGTCTCCGACAAGTTATTTACTCTCGGATGATGTCAGCTTTAGTCCCCAATAGGCTAAAGTATAGTCCCTGATGATGTCATCAGTCTTTGATGAGAATTTAGTCTCCGATGACGTCATCCTTAGTCTCCGATGAGTAAAGATGACGTCAGTAGTCTTCGATGAGTTAAATAGTCTCTGATAAGTGAATTTTTTTTCCCCGATGGGCAACCTCATGCCCTGATAACCATTTTCTATATGAATAGCCATCTATTAAGTTTAAATTTCTCATGATTTACCCACAACGATGTTATGCAGAAACCTTCTTGCAACGGATATAGTGAATTTTAGCTAAGGACCAAGGCAAGTATATATTCATTCCACTTTCTTTCTTACTGATTACGTGAAATCATTCATTCGATTTACGTAAACGAATGATGTGAATGCCTATGTATGGTGGTGATTTCTTTTATGATTAAGTAACGTACGATCATTGAATCTGATGCACGTGAAAAGATGTTGATGATTGAACTATGTGTTATTGGGTGTTTGCTAGCTGTTTAAATTTCCTAGCACACCAAATGATGATGTTTGGGTGTTGCAAGTCATGGACTTGTATGCACACCCAAGTAACTTCTGTATGGATATATAGTTCCGCCTTTGCTGATCACTGTCTTTTAATTGTTGAGCACGCTAATATGTGTTGTTGGCAGCCGTTGCTTTTAATTGATTAGCACGTCTAGGCTATTCAAAACATAGAAAATGTTTTCAAGAAGATATATCCATATGGAAAGTTAAGGGGCTATTGAATACTGTTGCCCGGTATTCTGGCCAATGATGATAAAGAATGATAGACCGAGGCAAGGCATCGGTAATGAGATTTCTTTCCGCAGACCATATGCTTTCTGCGAAGGACTACATATGTCAAGTGATGAATCAAACGACCAGACTGACCAGCTGGGATGAAATTTGATTATGTAAGGTAGTCAGATAATGATCAATCTGGTCAGGTGATGCATTATCTAATGAGTAAAGGGTGAGTCATGATTTATTGATAGAGGGTCAACCCCTTGATATCACTCGGGTACCCTAAATGATACATGTTTATTGCTCATCATCAGGTGTTTGTAAATGATACATGTTTATTCATTATCACGAGGTGTTGGCATTGTTCCGCCTAATCTCAATGAATATTAAAGCTTTTGAATTATCTCTTCTTCTTGCCTATGGTTATATACTTGCTGAGCATAAATGCTCATGTGAAATTGTGAGAACCCGAAATTGTAAATTTGTTTTATAATATGAGATAATATATTTTGTGGCAAATCTTATTTTATGTTATCTTATTTTTGCATGGAGTTTAATTCTTTTGAGTATAAATGATAAATTTATCTTTAATGTGAAATTTTGATGATGATGTGATATCTATGATGATAAGGTTAAGTTCCTAAAAAAGGTATCAAAAGGGGATTAGCAAATCCCATATAAGATTATTTTGATCTACATGGAAAAGAATGAAAGGATTACGTAGTTTTATAACTACGTGTGTGACTAAGAGATGTTTAGGTGGCGAAGTGTTGTGCATGAAGGACAACAGCTGCTTATGCGTACTTAGCTGCTAAGGAATCATGATGAGCAGCCGTATTTACCGTCCAAATTAACCAATTATCTTATTTCAAGCTTAATCATAGTCAACTATTTTGAACTCTATAAATACACTACCCGGAAGGAAATTCTAACTCTTTACCAAAATTTCTCTCCTAAGAGTTTCATCAAAATTGTTATATCTGAAAACTTCCGAGAATTTCTTTCGGAGAATTTTTCTCAGAAAAGCTTTGATTCCACTCTGAAAACGAGGAGGTAAGAACTTGGTGTTTTACTCAGTTTTCTTTCACGCATAACATCAAAGATTTATGCTAAGATTCATATTTTCTGCATCATAGCCTGTATTGTTCATGACAAGTCTTCCATCGTAGCAGAAGCAAGCTCTAATGTTAATCTCTATTGAGATGTTGTTAATCTCTAAAGAGATGCTGTTAATCTCTGATGAGATATGGTTAGTCCCTGACGAGATATTCGTAGTCTCCGATGAGATATTCTGTTAATCCCCGATGGGTTATTTAATCACCGATGAGTTATTTAATCCCCGATGGGTTATTTAATCCCCGATGAGTTATTTAATCCCCGATGGGTTAATTAGTCCCCGATGACGTCACCCCTTAATCCCCGATAGAGTTAAAGTGACGTCATCAGTCCCTGAAGAGTTTTTAGTCCTCGACGCGTTTAATCCCTGGCGCGTCCAATACACGTATTAATCCCTGATATCTTTCCGTAGTCCCTGATGGCTATAATTATCAATCCCTGACGAGTTGTTAATAAGAAAATTTATCTCCGATGCATAGTCTGCTACCAAGACTATAAAATATTATTTTCTTAAAACTATTTTATCACATACATGTTTTCTTCCATAAATTTTTGTTAAAGTATTAAAAATTACTTGCATGATTTACAGAATCTCTCTCTTTCAAGTAAATTCATTTGAATTTGTGCAAGGACCGAGGCAAGTATATTTACACTCTTATATTTATTTCAAGCTGAAGTAAGTATATTTTCATTTTTTTATGCTTGATGATGCAAGTATATTCATACTCTTATGTTTATTTTAATCAAGTGCATGATCAATTGATTCGACATGCGTACAAACTTATGTCCTTTACATTTAAATTTCCTTGAGAAACAAAATGCTATGCTTAATTTCCGCTAGCATGATATGAATGAAATGCATGGATATAAAGGAGCTTTGATTTATCTGATATTATTCAATCTTATATCTGTGCAAATGAATGAGAATGATATGTCCCTTATTTGGGAAATGCCACATGGTTGGCAAGAGGAAAGGAAAGGTGCTGATTTGTTCTTCACCTAACCTAGAGGAATTATATGTGACTACGTACGTTCACACAAAGAGGGATCATGCGGGCACAGTTAAGCCAGCTGTATACCGTATGGTTAGCAGATCCAACGGGTATAGCCCCCGATGGATATTTTCACTTCAAGAAAGTTATGCTTGCCATAAGAAGGGTTACACAATTGTTTATCATCAGTAACCCTAAAGATTCCCTAAGATTTCAAAGGCATTGATATTGTTCCATCAAGCCTTCCAACAGAATTGGATTTTCTTGAAGCACTCAAATCTTGCTTTTCCCTAAATTGTTCATATACTTGCTGGGCGTGAATCGCTCATTTTTGTTGAATTTTAATGTCTTGCAGGGCAAGAAGTAAAGGCTGAACCCTCTGATAAGGGAAAGGCAAAAATGATTGGTTACTGAAGTTGGC
>CM025787.1:31612-51406 GCA_014636745.2 Centella asiatica | reverse complement strand
AAAACCCTAAACCCTAAACCCTAAACCCTAAACCCTAAACCCCAAAACCCTAAACCCCAAAACCCTAAACCCTAAACCCTAAACCCTAAACCCTTAACCCTAAACCCTTAACCCTAAACCCTAACCCTAAACCCTAAACCCTAAACCCTAAACCCAAAACCCTAAACCCTAATCCTAAAACCCTAACAAAGGATTTGTATGGTATCCCATGTAGATTTAGACTTGGTAAGATTCATGATGCTATTCAGCATATAATCGTCTAAACCATTATATAGAATCCTAGTGACTTTAAGATCATTTTTCACCTTTTCTCTTTCATCTATAGTTATTTCGTCAGTTGTCTTTGGGACAATCTTTTCATGAATACTGACTCCATTAACGACTTCTATAGGAATGAGCTTCTTGGGAACGTGAGGTCCGTCTTCTAGAATCTGCAAATATTCATCATCAATAGCTGTAAGATGAACTATCATTCTTTGTCTCTAGAAGAAGTATTTGCCCCTTTCCAACATGGGGACTTTACTGTTTCCAGATTTGTTGGCCATTGATAATGATCGTTTTTAGCAAGTGAAATCTGCTAAAAGGCTATGATACCAATTGTTAGTGCAATATAAGCACAAGTGTTTGTAGAAAGGTGGGAGGGTGAATACAAATACCTGAAACTTTTCGCTCTTTTAAACTTAAAAGTGCTTACTGGAAAACAGTTGTAACAAACAGAAAAACTATAAGAAATGAACACACAGATTCAAGTTAAAATAGTTATATTAAAACTTGGGGTTTTTCTGAAAATCTGTATAATCACAAATGTGATTTACAGTTACAATTTCTGTAAATAAAATTCACACCTTCTCACACTCACTAGCTACGAAATTTTTCTCTGAAAAATAAATCTCTCAAGAAATATATTTCAGAGCTTCCTAGTGTTGTGTGCTTCTTTGTTTGTTTGATCTATTGGATATGTTCAATCTCTGTGTTTTTTGTAATGAGAACTCCTTTGCTTATATGTTGATCAGTTGATGAAATCACGTGCTAGAAACGTGCTGCTTTTCTCAACTTAGCCGCAAGTATGTCACATCGTAGCCCTATGTGTCAGACTGTTGCATGTTTTGTTGCTTCTTTTTCTTCCCCTGATCTGTGCAGTTGATATTTTTTGCAGTTGATATTTCTTGTTTCTGTAACACGTTACGTTGATTTCCGTGTAAGTACTGATGACGGGTGCATGCTATCATAACAATCCACTGACTATCAGCCATGATGGACTTTGATCAGTGCTTCTGGATCCCCTAATGCTTATTGACTGGATCAGGGCTTCAACCTTCACTTAAGTTTCACTCAGTGCTTCTTGATCCTGATGGTTATGACTGACGGCATACACTGATGGCTTCCACTGATGTCATGTTGGTCATACCCCCTGATGGGTTGCCCTGACACTGACATGTCCTGAAGTGTTTCCCTTATGGGTTGGTCTGCCCTCGGCATACCCTGACAGGTTTCCCTGATGAGTTCCCCCTAATGGGTTCCCCCTGATGGATTCCCCTAATGGGTTTCACCTGATGAGTTCCCCCTGATGAAATTTAATCAACGTAACTTTGTTTATAATTTCTGATGTGCGGAATACTTTCACTGTTTACAAGTAGCATCAGACATTCTTCTTCACTTAGTCAAGTCCTTTGAATGTTTCTAATTTCTGACTTGTCTTGTGAAGAGATTGACCATCCACTGATTAATAAGATTATTATCAGTGGATGCAAAACTTGTGCTGATCTTAAGGTTTATAAAATACATCAAGTATTTACAGTTGCACAATTTATTACATAATCGTCATCATCATCATTTATCTCTAACAACACTCTAGAACTAAACATATAGATATAAGGCACCATTTCATTCGAGATCACGTTCAACAAGGTATAATAGAGATAAACTATATTCCTACTGAAAATCAATTAGCAGATGGTTTTACAAAACCCTTGGATGAAAATCGTTTTAATAAACTAATAAGTGAATTAGGCATGTTAAATTATGCATAAGCTTTTTGCTACTAACATCTTGTTTGCTTAAGCAAGGACTTTTCTTCTTAGCAAGTTAATTTCAAGGGAAGGAAAAGCACTACTGATGTCTCAGCAGACCTTTTTATCCCTGCTGAAAAACACATTTCACATTGCTGAAATGAACAAAGATGCTGCTGATAGAGTCCATGATGATCAACGATGTCATTGCTGAAAATTTCTGAAAAAGGGGGGACAGCCAGAAAAAGCTGTTTCAAAAACCATGTAAACTCCTGCTGAAACGTCAAGGACGCTGCTGAAATGGTCAAAAGACGCTGCTGAAAAATCTACATCAACCTTGCTGAAAATAAGAAGAAAAGGGGAGACCCCTCGACGAAACTGCTGTTTCAAAAACTATCTTAGACCTTGCTGATGTCATCAGCAAAGGATGATCCTGCTGAAACATCCAAAATAAGCAAGGGATGACTGTTGCTGACAAGACCCTACTGATACCCGCCTCGAGAGGAAGCCACAAAATCAGCAAGGATATTATCCCTGCTGACTTATGTCTCTATCCTTCCACATCAGCAAAGACGTGCTATAGCAAGTCTGCTCATTTCCATCATTACCACCGGAAAAATAGGCCATTATGACTAGCCATTTATTTTCTCTCTACACATTAAATGCCACTCTGCCCCATGATCTTTTACGGCTGCTATCACTTCGGTAATTAATTCTCACCACTTCTCATATTTTTCTCCCACTAACTCTTCAGCTTCTCATATCAGTTACCACTCTCTAAACCGTTCAACTTCTTTTACCTCCTGCATAAACTTATTTTAACCCTTCTCAAATTTTCACCTAAACCAATTGCTCTGATCTCTCTCTCTATAATCACTATAAACTCTTCTAAAACTCCTCCGTAAATCTCCTCCGACCAAGTTTTCCGATTATCTTCAGCAGACATAGCAAACTGGCTTGACAAGATCGAATCAGAGTCCATTATTGACCTAGAGTCCTTTGCTGACATAGAAGACGCTGAAATCACCGAGGTTATAACCCTGCTGAGGAACAGCGGGGTACGCTATGTAATCTCTGCTGATACTCCCATATATGGGGAAGTGATCAGAGAGTTTTGTTTAGCAATGCAAATCCGTGACCACAACATCATCGGACGTGTAAATGGTCAGCTGGTCCTCATCACTCCAGCAAGCATCGCCAGAGTTCTACAGATGCCAAGTCAGGGCCTGCTGACTCCACCCACTGTCACCCCAGCTGTACTTGCTGATCTGGGGTATGTCAAGACCCACAGAAACAAGAAGAGGAAGGACTTCCCAAGGAAATGGGACCTTCTGATGGATATTCTTCACAAGACCTTGCTGTGTAAGTTTACCTCACAGGACGAGGCATCAGCAAGGGTTATTTCTATCGTCTCTCTGCTGAAATCCGGGGAGCCAATCAATTAGGCGCAGCTATTTTTTGAAGTCCTTGTTGAATCCTTCTCCAGCAAAGAGGAAGACTAAGATTTGTCATGGACGAACTATGTCCCTGCTGATCAAGGGAATTCTCGGAGCAAACTTCCCAGCAGGGAGCCAGTCCAAGAAGCTGATCAACAGCAAAGTTATCACTCCATCGCTGCTGAAAAACTATGGGCGCAACCCTGCTGCCATGGCTAAAGCTGCTGCTGAAAGGAAAGCAAGGGGATCAGCAAAGTCCCCTATTCAAACATCTTTAACCCCTAATGCTCGAAGTGACGAACGCGTCCCTGCTGTTCAACCCAGCAAGAAGAGGCGAGCAGCAAGTCAAATTCAGAGGCCCAAAAAGAAATCCAAGGCAACGCCTGCTGAATTTGACCTCTCGACCTTGACTGAAGAGGAGAGGGAAATCTATGAGTTCTACATGGAGCTCTACGATGAAGATTCTGCTGCTGAAGCAATAGCTGCTGGAGGATCGGATGTGGAGCCTCCCTCTGAAGAAGATATCCCCACCACCATTCCTCTCACACCTGAGTCAGCAGGGGATGAAATCTTTGATGAAATCGACAACTATATCCCTGCCACCCCTACTGAAATTCTGGAGCTTTCAGAGACCGAGTCTGTTGACACTCCAGACACCGTCACAGGGCCTGCTGAAGTGGAGATTACAATCCACATTGCAAACAAAGCCAATCCTCCTCCTGCTTACGACACTGCTGAAATTGATAAATCAGCAGTGTCCCCAAAGGAGCCAACAGTAGAGACGGCTAAGCCAACTAAGCCGATCTCAAAACCCTCTGCTGCAAGAAGACTTGTCCTCCCAAAAGCCTTTGCTATCCATTCACCTGCTGACCCGATCCTTCCTCCCAGAAGAAAACATGCTGCTATCAAGGGCAAAGGCAAGGGAAAGCAAACACAAGTATCCACCAGCAGTAGCGACAGTGACCATGCTGATGTTCCTGCTGAACAAGCAAAAGAAAAACAATCAGAGGAACTCATCAAGGCACTGCTGATCGAAGATGCCTTGGCAGCTGGCTTGGATCCCAAGGCGTACCTTGCTGAGAACATCCAAGAAGGCCCCAGCCACCTTTCTCCAGCAAGGGTATTGACCGAAGGGGAGCCCACTCCAGAAACTTCTGCTGATGAGATGCTAGCAATTGAGGGGGAGCTCAAGGACACTCCTGCTAAAGAAGAGGTACCCTCTGAAGAACCTCAACCTGCTGTCAGCAAGGTTTCTTCTCCATACTCGCAGAAACTTCCTAAACTTGAAGCCCAACTGGAACAAGTTTTAGCAAGACTGCCTGCTGAAAACACTGCTGTTGCCAAAGCCTCCTCTGCTGATTCTGCCTTCGACTCCAGGCTGACCAAGATGGAAAATAAGCTTGAGAAACATTAGCAAACTCTCAACAAGCTGATTAACTTCCTCCCTATCATGGCCGATGATATCAAAAAGGGGGAGAGAGGTCATGAGGCACAGCAAGAAGTAGATCAATCTCTTATTCCAACCTCTGATGATCTTCCTACTCCTGCTGTTGCTCCAGCTGCTGTACAGAAAAGAAAGAGACTTCCCAAACATATCCCTGAGTCTGCTGTGCAAATTATGAACCCTTCCTCGTACATGAGACTTCAGAAGGCCCTTGAAGAAGCTGATGTCATATCAATGAAGTCAAGGTCTGCTGAAAGTCTCAAGCTGATAGCAAGTATCAAGGAATCTGAATCAAAAGTCAAGCAGTATGAGGTGGAAATGAAACGACTTAGGGTACAGGAAATTCAGCTGGAGTACAACAGAAAGAAAGAAAGGATGCAGAAGAGGAAAGAAGAAAAGGAAGCACTGAGAAGAGAAAAGGAGGAAGCAGAGGAAAGGCGGAGGCAAAACTTGCTGAAGTATGGTAAGGGAGAAGATCAACAAAGTTTAGAAGAATCTGCTGAATAGTTATAATTTTATCTTGTAATTTCATTTTATCTTGTAAAGTTCAAACATTTTGATATAAAATGAAATTCTCTTTGGTTCTTGCTGTGGTGATCAAAATAACTCGTTTTGACATCATCAATTAGGGGGAGATTGTTGTTGCACCCCTGCTTATATAATCTTTGCTTAAACGTTTATTTATTGTTTAATATATAAGAATTGATGATGTAATATAGTCCTTGCTTAAGTATTGTAAAAGGAGTTAGAAAAATATCCAATTTGTTAGGTGGATATAATTTTTAGTTAAGCAAGGAGTTTGATCACCATTGATGTCTGCTGATATGATAACCTCACTGAAGATTGCTTATTGGTCAAGAAGGATTTTGAAGATATGAAGAATTTTCCAAGTATAGTCCTGCTTAGAATGGAAATAATCAAGGACTTAAGAAAGCAAGATCCTTTGCTTATCAAAGTCAAGATTGTTAGAAAAGTTATCTTTACCCCTGCTTAGTTAACTTCTAGGAAACTCTTCTGAAAGATACTAGAAGACAGAATAACGGCTAACTTTTTGAACTAAGCAAGGACTGTTGTAAAGGTACAAGTCACATCAAGGACAGTACACTCCAACGGATCTATTTCAAATTTCCAACGGATAGATTTTCTAGAGATGTATAAATAGGAGTCATAAATCTCATTTATGACTAACCTCCAACCAACTGAACAACCAAACTCTCTGACATCTTAAAGACTTCAGCAAGACATCATAAAGCTTGAACAAGTGCTATCAATCTGCTCAACTAAGGAGCAATCTACTTGAAGATAGCAAGCAAGATTTTCTCAAATCTGCTTAGAGTCTGTGTGACTAAGTTGGACTAAGTGTCCTCCTGCTAAGTTGGTCTAAATGACCTATTGTAAATTGGACTAAGTGTCCTCCTGCTGATTGTTCTGTGTGAACAAAGTTCTAGTGATAGCCTTCTCAAGTAAAAGAGAAGAAGAGTGGAGTAGGCTTAGTCTGAACCACTATAAAAATTCTATCTCTACTCCTGCTTATCTTTCATATTGCTTACTTGCTTTACTTGTGTTTTGCTTTGGTCTCTGCTGAACTCTCTCTGCAAAGACTTACTATCTTTACTACTTCCAGCCATTAACCTTTGCCACAAAAACTAAGGGGTGTTTTGCTTAAACAAATTCCGCTGCTAAACAGTTTCAAAATATAAGAAATTCTTTCAATAAGCAAGAAGTGTTTGAATCAGTAAGTTTTCTAAGCAAGACTTAATTTTTTGAAAAACACTATTCAACCCCCCCCCCCCCCTTCTAGTATTTTTACCCCTTTGGGACCTAACAAAGTGAATGTGATGTCTATCTTAAGGAATAGATATGCATTGGTTATTGTGGATGATCACACGAGGTATACTTGGGTAAAATACCTCTACACAAAAAATGAAGCTGCTCAGTTGATAATCGATCATATCAAGAAGATAGAGACTAAGTTAGGAAAAACAGTAAGGGTTATAAGGAGCGATAGAGGAACAGAATTCAAGAATTCCCAAGTTATTGAATTCTGCACTGAAAAAGGAATAACTCATCAATTCTCAGCTCCAAGAACCCCTCAACAAAATGGAGTTGTTGAGAGGAAAAATAAAACCCTTATTGAAGCAGCAAGGACTATGTTACAAGAGGCTAAGCTTCCCACATATTTTTAGGAGGAAGCTATAAGCACTGCTTGCTT
Organism: Centella asiatica; assembly: GCA_014636745.2. Lineage (NCBI taxonomy): Eukaryota > Viridiplantae > Streptophyta > Magnoliopsida > Apiales > Apiaceae > Centella > Centella asiatica. The sequence goes on along the minus strand of CM025787.1, from coordinate 44,305 downwards.
TACACAGAATATATCCTTGATAAACAAAGCATACAACAAAACACCTTATGAATTAATGACTGGGAGAAAACCAACTCTCAAGTTTTTACATGTGTTTGGTTGTAAATGCTTTGTACTGAGAGATTCATCAGAGTCAAGAGGAAAGTTTGACAATAAATCTGATGAAGCAATCTTTTTAGGTTATTCTCTGTCAAGTAAAGCATACAGAGAATATAATCTAAGAACAAAAGTCATTGTGGAATCAATACAAGTCGTGTTTGATGATAAAAAGATTCCAGGAATGATTGGACAAGGATTGCATGAACCTCTCAGTTTTGAGAATGAATTGAATGCATGGGAATATCCATCAGAGACTACTGAACAACCCCAAGAAAGTAATGATCCCTACTTAATTGAGGGGGAGCTAACGGTTGTGCATGAAGTGCCAAGAACTAATACTTTATTATGAAGAGGATGACACATACATGCCTTGAATTTAATCTTGGATATCATGGTTAAAAGGATTAAGTTACATTTAAACATTGGTCACGAAAGGTAACGTCGAATCTATGACTTTATTATTACTTGGTTTTAGGTTTTAGAACATTTGATGATGATTGTCTTTAAATTACTTAGAATCCAAATGTATAGAAAGTGTTAATTAGTAACACTGAAGTTTTGTAGCTAGCAGTTATCTCTTTGTTTGTAATTCATTCATTCTTTGTAGAGATATAAATATTTCTCATTTGTAAGTAACTGCTAGAATGGTGTATCGAAGCTTCAGAAAGTCAAGATGTGTATTTAATCTGTTAGAGTTTGCAAAAAGGCTTATCGGAGACTAGGAAAATTGGTCAGGGACTAAAAAGATCTTATCTGTCGGAGACTAGTTTTGTCTATCGGAGACTAAGACTTAAGTCATCAGAGATTAAGTCTAAAGGAGTCGAAGACTAAAGCTTACGTCATCGGAGACTAAAGTTAAAAGCATTAGAGACTAAGCTGACGTCATCGGAGAGACTAAGCCTTAACGCATCATAGACTAAATAATTCTATCGGAGACTATACAAGCTGACGTCATCAGGGACTAATTGCACCGGAGACTAGTAATGACGTCACCAGAGACTAAAGATAAAGCATCAGAGACTAATCGTGATTTATTTCTTGAAAGATACAGAATTCGAATTAAAAAGGAATGTCTTCCACGTAAAGTAAAATATTATTGAAGACGTAGCTGGTAAGGAAACTAACCAGAAATCTGTTCCTATCAAAAAAGGAAAGATTGTATTTGATTTGAATAAGGAATCTGAATTTTGTTCAGAATAGGAACTGAGTCAATAGTAATTCAGTTGCTAGAGAAGCTGTAATTAGGTTTACAGAGAATTGTAACTTCGAAGCTGTATAGGTTTTTCATAGTTTTGTATCTTTTCTTATACAGAATAGAAAAGAAGCTGACGATTACATTATTGTAATTGTTAGGATTTGTATTCAATTATAAATCAATAAAGCAATTGTTTATAAATTGATTCGTATTCTTGTTCTTTATATTCCGCAAGAAAAGTTAATTTCTTAAAGATCAAGTAATACGAAAAGATTTTAAAGAACTTGTATTCAACCCCCCCTTCTACAAGTTCTCGGCATCTCACTGGGAAAACAATTGGTATCAGAGCCTGTAATTGAATTTAGTCAATTAATACGTTCCAAGAGATGGCCAATGATGAAGCAAGCAACTCTAGCATAATGGCGTATGCGGGAAGTCGTGATGGTGGTACTAGAATCCTATTCTTAAACGAGAAGAATATCCAATGTGGAAGCAAAAGATGTACATGCACTTGAGAGCAACAGATCCAGATTATATTGATAGGATTGAGAAGGGTCCCTATCTACCCAGGAAATTTATTCCTGCTAAAACTGTCGATGGATCTGTTTTTGCAGAACACTTTGAACTTGCTCCAGAATGTGATTATACAAACGAAGACAAGTTGCAAGTGTTAAAGGATGCTAAGGTGATGAACATACTTTATAATGGAATTGATAAAAATATGTTCACAAGCATCATAAATTGCACTACATCAAAGCAAATCTGGGACACCATCAAAGTCCTGTGTGAAGGGACTAACCAAGTCCGAAAGAACAAAAGATCATTGTTGACACAACAATATGAGTTCTTTCAAGCAAAGCCTGGTGAACCAATAACATCAGTATATGACAGGTTAAACACTCCAAGTTCATGAGATCTCTCCCACCAAGTTGGGATCCAAAGACAACGGCAATAAGAGAGGCTCATGACTTGGACATACTCACACTGGACAGGCTCAACGGGAATTTAAAGACATATGAACTTGAAGTAGAGCAACGACAACGCATGCATGGCAGAGATAAAGGAGCTACGTTGATGGTTGAGACAAGCAAGTCTCAAGAGAAGCTTGATGAGGAATCTTCCAATGCTAGCTCGACTGATCAGGAAGATGAACTGAACTCTGATGATGACATGGAGGAATTTATGGCATTCATGGTCAAACAGTTCAAGAAATTTAGGGCCAGCAGGAAAGGAAGAAAATCATCAAGAAAGCCTAACCCAAAACGTGAAGGTCAAAAAGTCACCTTCGACTTAAAAAAAGATAAGATGCTACAATTGTGATGGGTTAGGGCACTTTGCCAATGAGTGCAGGAAACCTAGATCTAGTGATAGATCTAAGGATGAAAAATCAAGGAAAGACTTTGCTGACAAGAAAGCTAAATCCAAGAGCAAAGCCTTGATAACTGAGGGAAAAGATTGGATTGACAGCGACTCTGATGAAGAAGTTGTCAACTTTGCCCTAATGGCTCGTAGTGACGAGTCAAGTGATTTTACAAAGGTATGTGATGCAAATCAGAATTTTAACGTGCTTAATTTACTTGATACATCTAGCATTGAAAGCATGCAAAAAGATATGTCTGATTTGCATGTCAGTTTTAAATCATTAACTATTGAACATACCAATGTAAAAGAATCACGTGACAATCTCTTGAAAAGAAACAGGTTTCTTGAAGAGAGATTGACACAATTTGACACTATCAAGTTTGATTTAAACAAAGCTCATCACATGATTGATGCTTTGAAAAGGAGGGAATATTACTTAGTAGAGCAACTTGAAATTGCTCAAGCTAAGATTAAACAATGGAACACTTCCTCTAAAAAATTAACTGACTTGGTAGAGTGTCAAACAATAGGTCAAAAATCTGGACTAGGTTATGATGAAAATCTAGACAAAAGTTCAGCTTTAAATGATCTATTCGAAGCTACGAACTCCTCAATTAGTAAGCCAAATTTTAAAAGATTTAATTTTGTCTCTCCTGTTATTGAACCTAAATTCATTAACACTCAAGATCAACAAATCACTGCAAAAACAGAAAGTAATCAAAAGACAGTGAATGTTGTTGATAAGAGTGAAACAAAAAGATTAAATATTGGGTTCATGACAAAGACACAATTAAATAAAAGACTAGAAACTCTTCCAGACAAAAAGGCTAAAAAATTTGTGGAGTTAAGCAGAAAGAAGAAAAATAGGAATGGAAAGATAGGCATTAATAAACATACAAACTATGCTAGAATGCCTAATGCTCCTAGAAAGACATGTCATGTATGTGATAACCCCAACCACATAGCTGTAAACTGTAGGAGCAAAAACAAAATTCCTATAATTGAGACTGCACCTTCAAAGAGAATAAAAGATAAATCACCAATAAAAAGGTTAGAACATATTTGCATTAAAACTGAAAATTCTAATCTTGGCAGACTCTCACAAACAAGTAGCAAGACTAATGATTGTCTTATTAAAGTTAAAACTGTTAAAAGGTAATCAACTCAATCTGAGTCAAGTCTTGAGTCTACAACTAGTGAGAAAGGACCCAAGAAAATCTAGGTCCCAAAAATCTCAAACTAGTTACTCTCTACTGTGCAAGGCAAAAAGAAGAAATCATGGTACTTGGACAGTGGCTGTTCAAGGCACATGACTGGAGATAAGACCCTGCTAAAATAGTTTGAAGAGAAAAGTGGCCCAAAAGTCACTTTTGAAAATGACAGCAAAGGCCATACAAGTGGATATAACAATGTTGAACATGGAGATGTCATCTTCACAGAAGTAGCACTGGTTGACGGCTTAAAGCACAATTTAGTGAGTGGAGTCAACTATGTGATAAAGGATTTCATGTCATCTTTAAAGAAAAAGAAATTTGTATGTTGCAAATCTTATTTCTTTTACTGATCAAATCACATGTCTGTATAGCAAAGCTTCAACTGATGAAAGTTGGCTTTGGCATAAGAAGCTTTCTCACTTGAATTTCAAGAACATCAATAAGCTTGTGAGGAAAGGATTGGTAGCTGGCATTCCACAATTAGAATTTACACAAGAAGGATTATGTGATGCATGCCAGAAAGAGAAACAAAAGAGTGTATCATTCAAGAGTAAACCAGCAACATCAATCACTGACCCGCTACAATTGTTACACATGGATTTGTTTGGTCAAGTGAATGTGATGTCTATCTTAAGAAATAGATAGGCACTAGTTATTGTGGATGATCACATGAGGTATACTTGGGCAAAATACCTCTTCACAAAAGATGAAGCTGCTCAGTTGATAATTGATCATATCAAAGAGATAGAAACTGAGTCAGGAAAAACAGTAAGGGTTATAAGGAGCGATAGAGGAACAGAATTCAAGAATTCCCAAGTACTTGAATTGTGCACTGAAAAAGGAATAACTCATCAATTCTCAGCTCCAAGAACCCCTTAACAAAATGGAATTGTTGAAAGGAAAAATAGAACCCTTATTGAAGTAGCAAGGACTATGTTACAAGAGGCTAAGCTTCCCACATATTTTTGGGAGGAAGCTATAAGCACTGCTTGCTTTACACAGAATAGATCCTTGATTAACAAAGCATACAATAAAACACCTTACGAGTTAATGACTGGGAGAAAACCATCTCTCAAATTCTTACATGTGTTTGGTTGTAAATGCTTTATACTGAGAGATTCATCAGAGTCAAGAGGAAAGTTTGACAATAAATCTAATGAAGCAATCTTTTTAGGTTATTCTCTGTCAAGTAAAGCATACAGAGAATATAATCTAAGAACAAAAGTCATTGTGGAATCAATACAAGTCGTGTTTGATGATAAAAAGATTCCAGGAATGATTGGACAAGGATTGCATGAACCTCTCAGTTTTGAGAATGAATTGAATGCATGGGAATATCCATCAAAGACTACTGAACAACCCCAAGATAGTAATGATCCCTACTTAATTGAGGGGGAGCTAATGGTTGTGCATGAAGTGCCAAGAACTAATACTTTATCAGAGAATAGAGTATTAGATGAAACTCAAGAGACTGGTGACATTAGTAGTCCATCGGAGACTAATGTTTCACCAGAGACTAGAATCACTGATGCACAATCAGAAACTATATTGACACCAGAGACAATAGAAATAAATAGGTCAGGGGGAGCTAATAATGAAGAAGTCAATGGTTTAGGGGGAGCAGTCTCTAATCATGAAGCTAGAATGGATAACACCAATCTAGAAAATGAAGCCTCAACTTCAAGGTCAAATCTGCCACGTGCAATTCCATGGTTGAGAGACCACACGCCAGATTTGATAATTGGAAGTTTAGAGGATGGAGTCAAGACTAGAAGTGCAACTCAAAATGAATGTTTATATCTCAGTTTTCTTTCAAAGATTGAGCCAAAGAAAATTGAGGAAGCACTTCAAGATCCTGACTGGATAATTTCCATGCAAGAGGAGTTAAACCAATTCACTCGAAACAAAGTCTGGAGACTGGTACCCAAACCAAGGAATAGATCAATAATTGGTGCCAAGTGGGTCTTCAGAAATAAATTGGATGAAGCTAGTACAATTACAAGGAACAAGGCAAGACTGGTTGCAAAAGGATATTCTCAAGAAAAAGGAATAGACTATGATGAGACTTTTGCACCAGTAGCAAGACTTGAAGCGATAAGAATCTTCTTGGCATATGCAGCCTACAAGAACTTCAAGGTGTACCAGATGGATGTCAAACGTGCTTTCTTAAATGGTAAATTTGAAGAGGAAGTCTCTGTTTGCCAACCCCCATGTTTTGTAGACTCCAAATTTCCAAATCATGTCTATAGATTAGACAAAGCACTTTATGGCTTAAAACAAGCACCAAGAGCCTGGTATGATACTCTATCTCAATTTTTGCTTGAAAATAAATTTGTTAGAGGTATCATAGATAAAACCTTATTTTATAGAAAGCAAGGCTCAGACATAATATTGATGCAAATATATGTAGATGATATTATATTTGGATATACAAATGAAAAACTTTGTGAAAAATTTTCAAAACTTATGCAGTCTAGATATGAAATGAGTATGATGGGAGAATTAACATTTTTCTTAGGTTTGTAAATAAAACAATCAACTGATGGAATATTTATCAGTCAGTCCAAGTATATCAAAGACTTATTGAGAAAATATGATTTGGTTGATTGTGTATCTGCAAAAACACCCATGCCTACTGCCACTAAGCTAGATAAAGATTTAAAAGGAAAGAAAATTGATATTACTAGCTATAGAGGCATGATAGGCTCTCTTTTATATCTAACTGCAAGTAGACAAGATATAATGTTTGTTACATGTTTATGTGCTAGATTTCAAGCTGACCCTAGAGAGTCACATTTGATTGCTGTAAAAAGAATACTCAGATATCTAAAGGGTACCCCAAATCTTGGTTTATGGTATCCCAAAGAATCTGACTTTAAACTAATTGGTTATTCAGATGCTGATTATGCAGGGTGTAAGCTTGACAAGAAAAGCACAAGTGGAAGCTGTCAACTTCTTGGAGGCAGACTTGTTTCTTGGTTCAGCAAGAAACAAAATTCAATTTCTACTTCAACAGCAGAAGCTGAATACATCGCAGCTGGGAGTTGCTGTGCTCAAATCCTATGGATCAAGAATTAACTCCTAGACTATGGTATGTCATTATCCAAAATTCCTATTTATTGTGATAATACTAGTGCCATAGCAATAACAGAAAATCCAGTGCAACACTCAAAAACAAAGCACATAGATATTAGATATCACTTCATAAGAGAACATATAAGTGAAGGTAATATCGAATTACACTGGGTAACAACTGATAAACAACTTGCAGACATATTCACAAAACCTTTAGATGAATCTACCTTTTCTAGATTAGTTTCTGAATTAGGAATGTTAAATTATGCCTCTAAAAATTGATTAATTTTTGAAAACAAGTTGTTTAGTTGTATGCAGCTAGAATTTATTTTCTGGATTGCAGTTGTTTTTAATTAAACAGAATTTATGCAGCTAGAATTTATTTTCTGGATTGCAGTTGTTTTGAATTAAACAGAATTTGTGAAACTAGAATTAATTTTCAGGATAGAAGCTATCTTATTTTATTAAAGTAGAATTTTAGGAGCTAGAATTTTAATTCTGGAAAAATTTGATGAAATGAACAATCAAATGGTTGATTATTGAATAATATGAGCTAGAGTGAGTAAAAGACTATTTTAGTCCCTGATAGTTGTTTTTAATTAGTCCCCGACTAAATTAAAAAATTGAACTATCGGAGACTAACTAGTCCTCGATAGTCAATACTATCAGAGACTACCTTAGTCCCCGATAGTTAATACTATCAGAGACTACCTTAGTCCCCGATAGTTAATACTATCCGAGACTACCTTAGTCCCCGATAGTCAACACTATCAGAGACTAATCTTCTTCTAGTCTCTTACAAGTGAACTTACCAGAGATTAGGGCAATCTCCGATCGAGGGTAATATGGTAGTTATCCCTACCACGATCAAAAACGGTTCACTACCTTTAGAATTGCAAACGTTTCTCATACTTTGCTAAAAGTAAAATCAAACATTTTTGCAATCACAATCTCTCAAAGCTCTAAAATTATTTTCTCTCTGCAAATACTCTACAATTTAACCCTTTTTCAAGTTTTCTTCAAAAGTTCACAGATCTCTGAAAATGGCCGCTAAAACTATAATGTTCAAGTTTGGAGACTTTGATATCATCAAGCCAAACCATGCAGGGGTGGCTGATAAGCATGTCTTTGAAGCCCAGTACCACCCCTTTGTGGATTTCCTTCAACACTCCAATCTTTCGTATGCCATTTACGAAGCCCCCATCCAAGCCGCTGAGGTTATCACGGCTGTCTGGTCCACTGCTACCATCCAGGGTGAGAAAACTGACTCCCCTGTGGTAAGTTTCAGGTATGCTAATAATGTCTATACCATAGATCATATTGTAGTAAATAATGCTTTACATTTACCTGTTCATGAAAACTATGACACTCTTGCTTCTGATGAAGAAATTGTTTCTATGTTTAAAAATTTACATTATTCTGCTGAAATTAGTTTTGTTGGGTCTATAACACGACCCCATCTTAGGCAAGAGTGGTCACTATTTTTTGACATAATAACAAAAGCATTTTCTACTAAGTGCAGTGGCTATGATGCTATCACTACACTCACACAACAAATCACTTTTAGTGTGTTGTATGATAGGCATATTAACATTGGGCTTTTAATTCTGCAAAATCTTTTGATAAAACTTAAAACCAGTAAAAATAAAATTTATTATTCTAGGTTTTTGATGATGATTGTTAAATATCTAATTCCTAACCATGATATTACTGGAATGCAAGTTTTATCAACTGTTTTGCAGAGTAAAAGAATATTTACAGATGTGAAGCATAAATCTGCAAAGGTAATAGTTCCTTTATTTTTTCCTCCTGTCATGAGATCTATTCTCATTGACAGGCTTCCAAATCTTTATTCTTTGCAATTCTTTGAGGATATTGAAAGCCAAAACCCCATTAATCCTCCAACCACTTCACAACAACTGTCTATAGCCCCCTCCACAGTCTCTCAACAGATTGTGGTTGTAAAACCAAAGACAATCACAAAACTCCCAATTAAAAGAAAAATAATTGAGGGAGTAAGTGAAGATGAGGGAGAACAAGAAGCTAAAGTTCCACTTCAGAGAAAGAAGAGAGTTATAACCAAAAGCCCACAGCAATCCAGTGCTTCTCAAAAGGCAGTGGAGGTTATAAGGAAAAACAGTGAATTGTCACCATCCTCCCAAAAGGATGTTGACATTGAAGAAAGTTCCCAACCAAGAACACACTGTACAGAGTCTGCACAACCTCTTGTTCACCAACAAGAGGAAACCCAAAGAGATACAATAAAAGAAAAGAGTGACACAAGGAGTGCACACACAGAGTCATCTTTTGATGTTCCTCAATTTTCAATGTCTGAGGAACAGCCAACACTCCAAACTGTACATTCTTCTCCTTTTTCTCCCACTCTTGATTCTTTTGATATACATATGATTGATTCTCTTGATTTTTCCCAAGAGGAGCCACTAATCGAGACAAGCTTTCACACAGATTCCATGGATAGATCCCTAGCCCAAGATAAACAAAGGGAACCCCCTATCCATGCTGTCACAAGCACTTCTTAAACCCCTACTTCTATAGGACAGAGTGACACCATCCAAATGAGTGAGGATGTGAGAATAAATAGTGAGAGTCAGGCTCTTAACCTGGAAAAAGGAGAGAATATACACATGCAAGAGAGTCAAGCTTTAGATAGCTTGGAAAAAGGAGAGAAAGAGAAGCTGGGTGCCCAACCCCAGGCAAAAGGAGAGGGTGTGAGCAAGGATGAGATCCTTGAACAAAATAAAAGAGAGAAATTCTCAGCAGGTATATTTTTACAACTTATTGATACAAGCTCACAAGAAGCTCATGTTTCTTCTGCTCCCTCCACAAATATCCAAACAGAAGAAACTGAGAACATTTACAGGGGATGCAACATTAAATGTGATATCTGAAATGCCTAATGCCGACTTTGAAGTTTTATATGGTCTACAACAAAGACAAGACCACCTTTCTGCATTGAAGACAAGGCTTGCAGATGAACCTGTGCATGAAGAAGCTCCAGAAACAAATGTTGATGAATGGTTGGATGTAACCTATTCCAACACACTAGCGGATGCAGCCGCCCAACTGAGGCAGGATTATGTGACCAACATAGGGTCAACTGCCTCTGCACCTTCAGTCAAAAATATTCTTGAAGAAGTAACCAAGGTGGATAAGAAACACACAAAGTTTCACCACTTCTTGGTTACAGGAATACAAGGTGCAGTAAAAAGAATGGAGGAAAGGATGGAGTTGGAGACAGACAAAATCAGAAGGTGCTATGAAGGACACTTGCCAAAGAGGACTATTACTGCCATTGATACACTTATCAAAGACAAGTCTAAGACTGACAGTCGACTTCAAGCCCTAAAAGCCAATATCCAACTCCTGATCCAAAAACAAGACAGAATGGAGCAACTTCAGATGCAGGCAATTCCTCATTTGGCCACCTCCTCTCACCCTAAAGATGTTGATGTCAAAAAGGGGGAGAGTGGTCAATTCAAACAACATGTTCCTGTACAAAAACCAAAATTTGGTCCTATCCTTGATGAAGAATTGCAACCAATGATGGACAGGATCTTAAAGAAACATTCTGATCTTCAAGCAGCAACAACAACAACATCTCCTTCTTCCATTGCACAAGCCCCAACAATAAAAGACAAAGGCAAAGGTGTTTTGGTTGAGGAGCCAAAGACAGCCTAAGCTAATGGGGGATGCTATGAAGACTGCTCACTTTCCCACTCCAGTTGAACTGATAGTGGATGGGAAAGTGGAGTTAGTTTATCCTCAAGAACAAAAGTTGATAGAATCTGATGCACTATTAGCTCAGAAACTTCAAAAGGAGGAGGATATGGCAGCAGCAAGGGAGGAGGAGGAGGCAAAGAAGAAGAGACTTTTATCAAGAAGGTCAAGTGCACAGAAAGCAACCATAACCAAAAAGAAGAATAAAGAGATGGAAGAGGCTGAAAAAAAATCAAGGAGGAAACCCTTGGTTCAGAAATCTGCAAAGAAACCTGTAACCAGGGCAACTATCAAGAAGCCTACTTCTCAAGATCCTCCAAGGTCAACTGAGACTGCTTTGGTGGTTGTGAGTGGACCAACAAAACCGCAAACAGTTTCATCAAAGAAGTCTTACAAAGTTGAAATGGCAAGTGCTGATGAAATAATAAAAGCCCTGAAGAAAAGTACTAAGAAGATAGATCTGATCAAGGGTAAAAATAACAGAGAACTTCTTCATGTCGTTTTGAAGGATGGAGAGTCTTTGAAGTTCGAAAAGCCAGCCTTGGAGGGATAGACTAAGGAAAATCTGGAATGGTTGTTGACTGTTGTATTTGAAATATCTGATCTCAACATGGATCTTCGAAGCCAGATTCAAAAGGTAATGAAGGTGAAGCATAAGGTGGATACAGTGCCAGAAACTAATCCTAAACCTCTAGGATTTTGGTAAAAGACTTTTCATGGAGAGAAAGTCTTCTTCAATTATAACAGAGATATCAACCGTGTAAATGAGAGACATATTGAAGGATTTATTAGTCTACTCAAAGATGCTGAAGATGAGATGGAGATTATTCTGAGAAAACTGTTGATAGAAAGGCTGGATGTGCTGAAGAAAAATAAAAGATGAAGTTGTTGAAGTTGGAGGTATGTTGGTTGTTAAATAAGCTGTTTTTTTTTTAAGCCAGACTTATAGGATTTAAACCTGAGTCTTGGTGGAAGCTGAACAACATATCAAAGATCTTAGTTCAGAATACATTTGTAGTTAGCAATTCTTTATTCTTTTTCTAAGTAATTTTAATGTTGAGTTTTGACATCATCATCAACCTTGAAATTATGCTTATCATTCTGATATTCATAATTAGGGGGAGATTGTTAGGTTTTAGAACATTTGATGATGATTGTCTTTAGATTACTTAGAGTACAAATGTATAGAAAGTGTTAATTATTAACACTGAAGTTTTGTAGCTAGCAGTTATCTCTTTGTTTGTAATTCATTCATTCTTTGTAAAGAGATATAAATATTTCTTATTTGTAAGTAACTGCTGGAATGGTGTATCGAAGCTTCAGAAAGTCAAGATGTGTATTTGATCCGTTAGAGTTTGCAAAAAGGCTTATCAGAGACTAACAGAATTGGTCAAGGACTAAAAATATTTTCTGTCAGAGACTAGTTTTGTCTATCGAAAACTAAGACTTAAGTCATCAGAGATTAAGTCTAAAGGAGTCGGAGACTAAAGCTTACGTCATCGGAGACTAAAGTTAAAAGTCATCAGAGACTAAGCTGACGTCATCAAACACTAAGCCTTAACGCGTCAGAGACTAAATAATTCTATCGGTGACTACACAAGCTGACGTCATCAGGGACTAAATGCACCGGAGACTAGTAATGATGTCACCAGAGACTAAAGATGAAGCATCAGGGACTAATCGAGATTTATTTCCTGCGAAATACAAAGTTCGAATTAAAAAGGAATGTCTTCCACGTAAAGCAAGATATTATTGAAGACGTAGCTGGTAAGGAAACTAACCAGAAATCTGTTCCTATCAAAAAGGAAAGATTGTATTTGATTCGAATAAGGAAGCTGAATTTTATTCAGAATAGGAACTGAGTTAATAATAATTCAGTTGTTAGAGAAGCTGTAATTAGGTTTACAGAGAATTGAAATTTGAAGCTGTATAGGTTTTTCATAGTTTGTATCTTTTCCTATATAGAATAGAAAAGAAGCTGATGATCATATTTATTATGGTTATTAGAAT
>CM025787.1:0-23187 GCA_014636745.2 Centella asiatica | reverse complement strand
TATTAGAAGCTAGTGAGCGTGAGAAGCTGTGAACTTTATTCACAGAATTTGTAGCTGTAAATCACATTTGTGATTATACAGATTTCCAGAAAAACCTTGAGTTATAATATAACTATTTTAACTTGAATCTATGTGTTCATTCCATATAGTTTTTTTGGTTGTTCAACTGTTTTCAATAAGCCGTATAAAGTTTTTAAGTGCAAAAAGTGTCAGGTGTTTGTATTCAACCCCCCCTTCTACAAATACTTGTGCTAATATTGCACTAACAAATCTCCCATAAGTGAGTAATAAAAAATCACAGGAGTCTAGTCCACCTAAATATTTCATTATCACAAATAAATGAGAAAATACACAAAATCTTCTCTAGATAAAAGTACATGCATACATTCATCATCATACTCTTGAAATGGGTCATCAAGATGTATGAAACAAAGCAAACACTAAAAGACAAGATTAGAAAATATCCCAAAATAGAGTAGTCTGTTTAGTCTCCTAAAACCAAGACTTTTGAACCTCCAAATCTGATCTCCACAATTGAGAATGTAGAGAAAGTTGTCAAGAAAACGCTGTCCAAAAATCACAGTGATCCAACGCCTGAAAGTTTGGGAATCGCAAAAAACCAGGCAACTGACCTTGGGCAGAAAATTTTCAGGGAATTTTCTTTTTTCTTGTCCTTTTTGGTGACTGATTTCTCTCTTATGTCTCTCTTACACCTCTTATATATTAGATTAGGGTTGCCTTTCTTTTTTTCTCCTTGTTAACCAAAACAAGGGCTGACTAATTGTTTTTTTTTATAAATTTCTCATAGATACAAAACTAGAACCCAACAAATCTCCCCCTTTCTAATTATGAGAAAAAGTTCGTCATCCCAATGATAGAACAACATATATTTAGCTTCTCTCTAGTTAAAACCTTTGTCAACATATTGGAACCATTATCATTAGTATGCACCTTCTTTTTCTTAAATGAGTATTGTATATCGTAGAAGAGGGGTTGAATATAATACTTTTAACTTTTTAAACTTTTTGCAAACAATGAATAAAAGAGATTAACAAGTATTGTATTTTGTTGTAGTTTCTGTGTTAAAGAGAAAGAATATTGCAGTGAAATTAAAACAACACAGAAATTTCAAGACTAATAAAGTTTATTAATCTCAAGGTTTTGCAACAACCTTATTTTTCAGTCAGCTTCCTTTTCTGAAACAAGAGTTTCCGTTTTTATTTTACAAGAGAGAAAGATCAATCTATCTTTTGTTTATATCTTTTATGACAGAGAGATGTTGTCTACTTATAAGCATATTTCTTGTTCAGTACTCTTTCTTTTTCATGGAAGTGTGTAAAAGTATGCAAACAAGAGCTGATACAGTAAAGATATGGAAAGTTTGCTTCCTGTCAATTCTTGCTTTTCTATAGACTGTAGACTTGGTCTCACTCAAGATTTAGGAAAGAACTTTTTCATTTCTCTCTCTTACTTTTTGTTGTAGACTTCTCAGTATTAGAAAAGTAGCCGAAAAAGTTCAATCACTTTTCTTACCTATTTTTGTAGCTGTGTCATGCCGGCGAAATCATCTTTCCTTTAGGTGCATGAAATCGGTGGACTTTGGCGAGGGTCAAGAGCAGACTTTGGCGCTGAGTTTATTCCCTCATGGTACTCACTTTGGTGGTAAGTCTTTTAACTATTGTCAGTGAACACTTTGGAGCTATGCTTTTTATCCACTGATGTTGAGCATGCACTATGGTGCTAGGCTTTTTATTCACTGATACCAAGCACTTTGTCGCTTCACAAACACAGTGGTGCTTCACCAATACTGCAGCGCTTCACGAACACTTTTCTTTTGATTTGGCGCACATGAGGATTACACGATGACTTTCGCGTTGAGTAATTTTGATTTCAGCGTTTGTGAGACTTTGGCGACAGTCATATGCTTTTGGCATTGAAGTACCTCACACAGACTTAGGCGACAGTCAAATGACTTTGGCATTGAAGTACTTTGCGCAGAGTTTGGCGATAGCCAAATAACTTTGGCAACAGTCAAATGATTTTTGGCGCTGGATTCTTGAGTTAGGCAATGAGCACTCTTTGATTCCATTCTTCAGTGTAAAATTCCTTAGAAATATTCTCACCATTTGTTTGTTTGCTGAGACATGAACATCTTAATGAACTTCTCTCACCAAACATTATTCCCATGATGAACTTTTATTTCCCTTAACTTTCCACTTTTGTGTTGTTGTCGCAAGTTTAGTACTAATAAGGACTTTGTAGTAGCTCAACTTGAAACACCTTGAAGAATTCTAACTCTTTTAAGTCTGGTCTTCAACTTCGGTGACAAAGCAAAATCACAGCAATTGCATAGTTATGCTTGTAAGTTTGACAAAGCTAAGTTTGTTAAGTTATCTATTCCTACGTTACAAATAGGCAATCACCAAACCCAACACACCTTATCAAGTTCAAATAGCCCTTCTCCAAGAGCATCTCTAATATAATGATACCTCACATCAATATGTTTTTATCTTGCATGAAAAGTAGAATTTCTTGCAAGATGAATAGTAGTTTGGTTATCACAAAGAACAACACAACATTGTTGCTTGAAACCAAGATCCTGCACAAATCTCTTCAACCACAATAACTCTTTGCATGCTTCCGTTGTTGCAATGTACTCTGTCTTCGTTGTAGAAAGTGAAACACACTTTTTCAATTTTGATTGCCATGAGACCACTCCACATGCTAAAGTCATCAAATATCCTTCAAAGTATCTTTGTTTCCTACCATATCAGAATCACTTTAACTAACTACCATTGGTTTCCAGTTTTCAAATGTAAGACCCAATCTAGAAGTACCCCTAAGATATCTTAATATCCACTTAACTGCTTCCCAATGCTTCTTACCTAGATTTGATAGAAAATGACTAACACCAAGTACATGAGCTATATGAGGTCTCGTAAACACTATGACATACACTAAAATTCTTACTGCTGAGGCATATGGAATCCGATCCATATCTTCCTTTTATTCCTCTATAGCAGGGCACTCTATATCTATTAACTTAAAGTTGGTAGTAAGAAGAGAACTTATAACTTTAGCTTTATCCATGTTAAACCTTTGAAGTACCTTTTCAACATATTGCTCCTATGACATTTGCAACTTCTTGGCTGCTCTATCTCAATGAATAAGAATGCCAAAGATATGTTTTACTAGTCCCAAGTCCTTTATAGCAAAGAACTTACTCAATTGTTGCTTCAACTGGACAATTCTTCCAACATTCTTGCCAACAATAAGCATGTCATCAACATAAATCAACAACATAATGAAATCGTCATCAGAAAATTTCTAGACATAAACACTATGGTCACAAGTAGTCTTCGCTAGTCTTGCTTCCCTATAACTGACTCAAACCTATTATACCATTGTCTCGGTGCCTGTTTTCAAACCATATAGACTCTTGTGAAGTCTACAAACGTAATCTTCTTTGGCTTTTACCTTAAAATCTTGAGGTTGCTCCATATAGATTTCTGTATCTAGGTTAGCATGGAAAAAGGCCGTTTTGACATCCATCTGCTCAACATCCAAATCTAAGTTGGCAGCTAAACCAAGCAACACACAAATAGATGTCATTTTTATAACTGGAGAAAATATTTCCTCAAAATCAATACATTTTCTTTGACTAAATCCCTTGACCACCAACCTAGCTTTGTACCGTGGCTGTGAAGTATGTTCCTCATGTATTCCCCTTTTTGTCAAAATGGTAGCACTCAACATTAGCATACTTACCTCTAGAACTACTTAGTTTATTCTATTTGTTACATAGACCTCTACTTTAACTTCTCTCCCTCTGTTGCGTGACTAAGACCTCTGACTATGAATAGGAACCCTGTGACTTTCTTCTCATCTGTTTATTCAGAATACTGCTCTTAGCCAGTTCCATACTGGCAATACCATCTGGAGTGGAGTTAGACAATGATATCCTAAATGTCTCCTAAGAGTCTGTTAGAATACCCAAATGACATAATCCTCCACCTCATCTTCAAACTTGATATCCATTCCAGCATGCTGATTCATAATTCCTTGAAATGAATTCAAGTGATCTGTGATAGGAGTGTCATCCTGGTACTTTAGAGACATCAACTGTTTAATCAAATACAACTTATTATTTCTTGTCTTTTGAGCATACAGTTGCTCAATCTTGTTGCACAAAGTGCGTGCATGTGTCTTTCCACTAATATGATTAAAAACATTATCATCCACCCATTGTCATATATACCGACAAACATGTCAATGCAAAATAATCCACTACAACTCTATTTTATCTGTAGGCTTCTCTGTAGCAAACACTGGTAGATAATAATCTTTGACATAAAGAAGATCCTCCATTTTTCCCTTTCAAACATGATAATTAGAACCATTTAGATTAATCATTCTACTTGTATTCATTTTCATCATTCAAACAAGTCCAATAACAATCAATCATAACCGAGCTATGATACCAATGTAATAAAAAATGACCACAACGACAATAACAAAAATGTGGAATTATACCTCGTTGGACAATATTTTTTCCGACTCCTTTGAACCTTGGACGAAAAAACCAAATAGAGTAATACCCAAACAATATGTGTAGCAACTAGAAGATAAATAGCAATAATATATAAAAGATAAGACATCAAGAATTATATGTGAAAATCCCCAAATGTTAAAAGTAATAAAAAAGCAGGGGACCCTAGTCCACCAAAATAGGGTCACCAAAATATTTAACTATCACAAAGAAATGAGAAAATACACAAAGTCTTCTCTTGATAAAACTAAAGGCATACAATCATCATTATACTCTTAGAATGGGTTATAAAGATATATGAAACAAAGCAAACAATGAAAGACAAGATCAGAAAATATCACCAAATAGAGCAGTCTGTTCAGTCCCCTAAAACCAAGACTTCTGTATCTTCAAATCTGATCTCCACTGTTCAGAATGTATAGAAAGATGTTAGGAAGATGCTGTCCTAAAATCAGGGTGATCCAACGGTGGAATCTCCGGGAAACGCAAAAAATAAGAAGGCTGACCTGGGCAGAAAATTTTCAGCGAATTTTCTTTTTTCTTCTCATTTTTGGTGGCTGACTTCTCTCTTATGTCTCTCTTAAACCTCCTAAATATTAGATTAGGGTTCCCTTTATTTTTATCTCCTTGTGGGCCAAAACAAGGGCTAACTAATTGGGCATTTTTGTTATTTCTCATAGATAGAAACTAAACCCAACAGCAATGATTACTGATTTTGTTTAATTCTGAGAAGGTGTGTTGTTTGAATATTTTGTTAGTTCGATTCTGGAAACGGTGATAAGTTCAAGGCTGCTGTAGTTTACCTTCTTATCCCCAAATCTCCTTTTGCTTAAAAATGGTCGAAGCTATGGTTGGTATGGTCTATTTTCGCTGAATTTATGGCAACTTTGTATAGATGTGTGTGTGTGTGTGTTTTTTATGCTTTGTTCATTCTGCTGCGATGGAGGGGTGTATGGATATGCTCCCAATCATTTGTTTAGTACTTTCAATATCCATGCTTTATAAAAATGAAATTATATAGGTTTTTTTACTATTATTTTCCTAGTTTCTACGTTAAGTATTCTGTATTTTTAGTGCAGAGTTTCGTTTGTTGTGTCTCATGATTCCAAGTTTCGATGGTCAAAAAGATTAAGGAGCTATATATGGGTATATATGCTCTGTATAGTATTATTAAAAACTTTTGTTGATTTTATTTGTGACGGACTCGATTACCCTCTATCAGACCAGAGCTCCATCAAAAAAAAGAAAAGATAACACCACCTCCAATCATAGTATAAATACTGGTAAAAGAAAATAGTGGCGAATTATTACAACTTAGACTATTACATTTTCAACGGAAGCTAAACTATTTCTAAATTATAGTCCATAATATTACAACTTCAAAATATCATCCTTCCTTCCTCAGCGGCAAACTCAGTAGTCAATCATCTTTTGTGACGACCTGAAAAATTTGTTTATCTATAAATAATTTATTCACTCGTTTTTTATTTTCTTATTAACGTGTATAGTTAATACATGATGTTTTTGAATGTTTAAATATTTGTGGACCCATTAAAGGGTTATAATTTGTTTGGAGGTTGATTATGAGGACAAGCAAATTATGTTTATATTGCTTGAAGGAGTCAAGCGTCCAGATCAATAAATCTCTTGCTGAACAGAATGGCATACGTAAGAATGACTACATCATGTGTACGTATAATAGTTAGATTAGTAAGCCGCTTGTGTGTCATTAGTGGATTAAGCGTATGTGCATGAACGACAGCAGCTGCTTATTACATGTATCAGCTGTTAAGAAATCATGATGCGTAGCCGTTTTATTAAACAATGATTTTATCTCAAAACTAAATTTCAGCATGTTCTAAATATCTCATTTGGAGGTAAAATTTTAATCTATTTTCTAAAAATTTCTCTTCCAAAGTTCTTCTTTAAACCTACCATTTTCATACAATTTCAAGTTCTTTCTTTTGGACGATTTCTTCCAGACAAGCTTTGAATCTATTCCATCAAAGTCAAGAGGTAAGAATCTTAAGTTCTCCTCTGTTTTTTTTTTTTTTTTTTGCATGGCATCCGAGAGTAGTAGCTGTGTGTGCTAAGTCTTTAGGAAAGAATAAAGCTTTTAAAAGAGTATGTTGTTTTGTGTTTATGAAAAGAAGTTTACACACAATAGGTAGGATTTTATTGCATCCTAGGTTTGAGTTTGTTCATTTCTATGCATCATTCTTGTTCTTGAAAGATTTTCTTTTATAACAGAGACAAGTTCTATAAACAGTCTCTTATGGCTTAATTAGTCTCCGATGATGACGTACGTCAGCATTAGTCTCTTATGGGTTAAGATAACGTCATCAGTATCTTATGAGTTAATTAGTCTCTGATGATTACGTCAGCATTAGTCTCTTATGGGTTAAGATGACGTCATCAGTCTCTTATGGGTTAAATAGTCTCTGATGATGTCATCCTTAGTCTCTGATGAGTTAAGATGACATCATCAGTCTCTGATGTGATATTTTTTAATCTCTGACGAATAAGTATCCACTGATGTTTGACTATTTCCCTGATGGATGATTAATCCCCTGATGGTTAATTCAGTCCCTGATGATCATCCCCTATTTTGCATACTCCCATATTTATCTTTCAAGATGTGGATTTTTCATGTTATACCAACAATGATGTTTTATAGAACCCTATTGCAACCAATATATTGAATCTAGCTAAGGACCAAGGCAAGTAAATACTCATTCCACTTTCTTTCTTACTGATTACGTAGAATCATTATTTCGATTTACGTAAAGGAATGATGTTAATGCCTATGCAAGATGATGAACTCTTTTATGATTAAGTAACGTACTATCATTGATTCGATGTACGTGAAAAGATGTTGATTATTGAACTATGTGTTATTGGGTGTTTGCTAGTAGTTTAAAGTCCCTCGCACAACAAAAGATGATAAAGATGATGTAAAGGTGTTGCAAGTCGTGAACTTGTATTCACACCCAAGTAACTTCCATATGGATATATAGTTACGCTATTGGTTGTCACTGCTTTTATTTGTTGAGCACGCCAATGTTGTTGGCAGTCGCTGCTTTTAATTGTCAAGCACGCCAAGGCTATTCAAAATGAGAAAATGTTTTCAAGAAGATATATCCATATGGGAAGTTAAGGGGTTGTTGAATGCTTTCACCTGGTATTCAGGCTAATGATGATAGGGAATGAGACACCGAGGCATCGGTAATCAGACCCTCGCAGATTAATTGGTTTCTACAAGTGACTATGTATGTCAAATGATGGAATCAAATGACCAGGCTGACCAGCTAGGATGAAATTTGATTGTTAAAAGAAGTCAAATAATGATCAATCTGGTCAGGTGATACATTATCTGATGAAGAGAGGGCGAATCCTAATTTATTGTAAGAGGGTCAACCTTTGATATCACTCGGGAACCCTAAATGACACATGTTTGTTGATTTATCAGTAGGCTCGGGCATTGTTTCGCCCAACCTCAATGAATATTAAAGCTTTTTAATTATCTGTTCTTCTAGCTTATGAATATATACTTGTTGAGCGTAAACGCTCATGTGGAATGTTATGAAATGTTTTACAGATTATGTCATGAAGGCCGAGTTGCCTAATAAAGGAAAAGAGAAAATGGCATTGTGAGGGCTTCTTGATTTCTCTCCTATGGTTGGCCTTTAGAGGGAAAGTGAAACGGAAGGTCGTCATAGAAATGTTTAGGTTGAAAGGCCAGATGGGTCATCTAAAGTTTTGTTTCCGCAGCAGTCTGTTTATTAAACTTTAAGGTTTTTTGTAAGAGGTTGTAAACTTCTAAGTTTTGTACATGATGTATTTGAGAATATATTCTCATATGATTATTAAATGCTTTGCTACGATGTATCTATCACTTTTGAGTTGTTGTTTTGTGTTTCCTGGCGGAGCTCGGGGTTCCAGCTTGGGGGCCTTGGGGGTCTGTCACCCATATTGCTGACAATGCCCGAGGCCTGGCTTTTGGGGATTTCCGGGGCTGCCACATCTTTGCTTTTCCCTTGTCAGAGGGTTCAGCTTTTGTATCATGCCCTGCGAGACATTAAGTTCAACAAGAATGAGCGATTTACGCTCAGCAAGTAGATAAACAAAACAGAGGAACAAATCTGGAATATTTGTGGAGATTCAATTCTGTTTGTGAGGCTCAGCGAAACAATACCAATGCCTCAGAAGACTTTGAAGAACTTTGAGGATTACTGATGATAAACAACGTGTAACCCTCCTCAACGAAAGTCAGGTATACACCTGTGCATATCTTTCTCAAAATATTCATCGGGGGCTAAACCCGTTGGATTTGCTAACCATATGGTATACAGCTAGTCTGGCCGTGCCCGCATGATCCCTCCTTGTATGAACGTACGTAGTCACTCATAATTCCTCTAGGTCCAGTGACAAAACAAATCAGCACATTCCCTTTCCTCTAGCTAACCATGTGGCATGACCCATTTACGGGATATATCATTCTTATTTGTTTGCATTGATATAGCATTAAAGATTACTGATAAAACAAAACTCAGTTATATCCTTGCACATTTATTCATATCATGCTAGCGGAATTTAAAGCATAGCATTCTCATTCACAAAAGCAATTGAAATATATGAATCATAGTCTTGTACGCATATCGAATAAAAAGATAATGCATTAAATGGAAATAAGCATCAAATTGAATATATACTTGCCTCAGTCCTCAATTAAATCTAATTCAATTCACTTGTGAGCGAAAGACTCTATAAAACATGTATATCACATGGTAAATTTAATACCTTGATAAGATTATAAAAAAAAATGCATATGTGATGTCCTTAAACTTTTAATGTCTTAAATCTGACCTAAAAACTGTTGAGGTTAAATAAATAATTAAAACATCATAAAATAATTTAAGAAACATAATGTTTTATAGTTTTGAAGACAAACTATGCATCAGGGGATAATCTTCCACGTAAGGGGATCATTAGTCATCAGGGGATGACTGATCATCGATGGGTAAACTACCCGTCATGGGATGGTCTTCGGTCATCAGGGGATGATCTCTCGGCTATCAGGGTATCATTCACTCTTCAGGAGATAGTCATCAGAGGATGACTTACCCATCAGGGGATAATTTGTCTACCACCAAACTTGTCGGGTGATTACTTTGACTATCGCCAAATTCTTTTGGCTATCAGGGGATGATTTTGTTCACCGCCAAACTCGTTATGTCATCACTGAACTCATCAGTGGATAATTGTCTAGCGCCAAACTCTTCGGAGAAAGGTTGTTTAGCGCTGAACACGATAAGTCATCGCTGAACTCCTCAGGGACAAAGAAAATTTACTCATCAGAGACTAAAGAAATTTGTTTATCGGAGACTAAGAAATTTCCTTCATCAGAGACTAACAGTTTTAGCCCATCAGAGACTAACTGTTTTAGCCCATCAGAGACTAACTGTTTTAGCCCATCAGAGACTAATTGTTTTAACCTATCAGAGACTAATTGTTAAACTATCGGAGACTAACTTGGAATCTCCCAGGGACTATTTTATATGGTCAGAGACTAACTCCAACTCGTCGGACACTAACTCCAAACTGTCGGAGACTAAGTTAAAACTTGTCTCAGATACAGTGATGTCTTCCTCACTCCTCCATGGTGACATTCTCAACCATAATCATGCATAGGTCAAATCTCATCATCCTCTCAGTAATACATAACCTCTCTTGGGGTTTACTAGCTCTTATAAACATAGTTTAGGGTTCAAAACTCAGGTTGAAGAATACTCAAGCATGGTGTTGTAACTACTGATAAAAAGAAATGTTTGGTAATTAAAGGTTTGTCTACCAGGTGGTTGTCAACATTCTTATACTCATCTTGGATAGCTTTTGAAATAAAAAGGCATTAACTCCAAGTGTTAAAAGCATTCATTAAATCATACTTTTGGAAATAAATGAAGAAGGTATTAAACGTGACATGCATAACAGAACAAAAGTGTAAGAAACAGAGCAAGACTTTAATGTAATTCTCTTACCTCATTGGTTGCAAAGAAGAAGTTAATAGCCTGAGTTGTTCTTCCAAAAAAGACAGTTTCTTTGAAAGTGAACCTGGATTCGGTGGTATACTGTGTTAAGGTTAAACACTGATGATGATAGTTTAGTAATAAGTTGTGCAAATTGTAAATACTCGAGGTGTTGTATAAACCTTGAAATAAGCACAAGTTTTGCATCCGCTGATGATAATAATATCCATCAGTGGATGATTTAGTTCTTCACAAGAGAAGTCAGAAAATGGAACATTTGAAGGGCTTGGCTTAGTGGAGAAGAATGTCTGATGTTACTTAAACAGTCAAAGTATTCCGCACATCAGATATTCTAAGAAGAGTTACGTTGATTTCATACCATCAGGGGAACCCATCAGGGTGAACCCGTCAGGGGGAGCCAGTTAGGGGGAACCCATCAGGGGGAGCTCGTCAGGGGAACCAGTCAGGGGGAACCCGTCAGGGGGAGCTCGTCAGGGGAACCAGTCAGGGGAACCTATCAGGGGATGACGAAGGCAGACCAACCCATCAGGGGGACACTTCAAGATATGTCAGTGTCAGGCCAATTCATCAGGGTAACCTGTCGGGGGGGATTGGTCAAACATGACATCAGTGGAAGCCATGAATGTATGCAGTCAGTCATAATCATCAGGATCAAGAAGCACTGAGTAATCTCAAGTGAAGAACGAAGCCCTGATCCAGTCAAAATGCATCAGGGGGTCCAGAAGCACTGATCAAGATCCATCAGGGTTGACCATCAGTGGATCGTTATGACAGCATACATCCGTCATCAGCATATACACGAAAATCAATGTAACTTGAACAGAAGCAAGAGATATCAACTGGAAAGATATTTCTTGAAGTCTGTATCCATCCAATGAGAACTCTTGCGCATTAAACGCATACAGATCAGGGGAAGAAAAAGAAGCAATAAAGCATGCATCAGTCTGACACATTAGGCAGTGATGTGACATACTTGCGGCTAAGTTGAAAAAGGCAGCACGTCTCAAGCACGTGATTTTCAACCACTAATTTATATATATAAAGAAGGAGTTTTCATTGATGAAAGATAACGAGACGAGAAAAACAGAAGCACACAAAAACACTAGGAAGCTCTATAATATTTCTTGACAGATTTATTGTTAAAGAGAAATCTTTGTAGCTAGTGAGTGTGAGAAGCTGTGAATTTCATTCACAGAAATTGTAGCTGTAATTCACATTTGTGATATTACAGATTTCTAGAAAACACCAAGTTATAATACAACTATTTTAACTTGAATCTGAGTGTTATTATTTTACTGTTTTTCTGTTATCTTGCTATTTCTGGAAGGAGCTATCAAAGTTCAACAGAGCGAAAAAGTTTTGAGTGTTTGTATTCATCCCCCCCCCCCCTTCTACAACCACTTGAGCTTATTTTACTCTAACAATTGGTATCAGAGCCTTTAGCAGATTACACGTGCTAACAACGATCTATCAAGCCCTGATGGCCTCTTCCACAGACAGCAATAGCTCACAGGTAAGTCTCGAAGTTTCCTCTAACATGTCTAAAACTGATTGTATTAAAACTGTTAAGGAAATGGCCTGTGAGATAAAGGATCTCTATGACACCCTAAGGAGTGCTGTGACTGAAACTGAAAGAGTGCAGAAATTAAACGATCAGTTAACTGCAAGGAACACCTTTTTAGAAACAGAGCTCTCTAGACTTGAGAATCTTGAAAAGGAACTCTCAAGGACTAAAAATCTTCTTGACTGTGCTATAAAAAGAGAGGAATGGACCTCAAATCTTCTTAGTCAAGAAAGGGAAGTCATTAAGAGATGGAATGAGTCTAACAAAAACCTGGAGGATCGTTTGAAAAGTCAGAAATCTGATCCAAAATCTGGTTTAGGCTACGAGGAGACTCTAGTGTAGCAACCTCCCACTGATGTTGAAAATGCAGCTAGCTTTGGAAAAAGGCCAATACAACCAATCAAGTTTGTAAAGGCAGCAACCAAGTTAGAAAAAGGGAATGTTTTCCCAAATAGTGAAGCTTCCACTAGTTGTGGGAGAGACAAGAAACATATTCTTGTCAAAGCACTCAAACCTCCAGTTAGAAAACAACTAGACTGTGCATCAGTGGATTCACAGTCATCAGGGGGAAAGAGTGCATCAAGCCATTGTAGCCCATCAAGGGAAAAAGGTCTGTCAGGGGAAGGTAAAAAGAATATAAATGGTAAGCTAGGTATTAACAAGGCTAGCATTCACACTTCTACTCATGAAGCCCCAAGAAAAGTGTGTTGGAATTGTGGTAAATGTAATCATCTATCTTTTCAATGCAAAGAAAAACCACAAATTTTGACAGGCACTATTTTATATGCTGATGATTTACCAACAGCTAAAGCTAACTCTTCTAAGAGTAAAAGCAAATCTGTTGTTGAGAAATCAAAAGCATATGTTGAAGCTCCTAGAAAGGAGAAAGTTTTCGATTTGCCAAAACCAAAAGTCACTAATAAAGAAAAGGCTGTGTTATCTACATCTGTGACTAAACCAAGAGGACCCAAAACCAATTGGGTACCAAAAACAATTTAAATGTTTTTTTGTATGCAGGGAAAGGTCAAAAGTAGTCAAATCTGGTTTCTAGATAGTGGCTGCTCAAGGCATATGACAGGAAACAAAGCCCTGCTCACAGAATTCCAAGAAAAGGCTGGTCCAGTAATTTCTTTTGGTGATAACAGCAAAGGACTAACTCTTGGTTATGGCGAAGCAGCAAGTGGGAATGTCTCATTTGAAAATGTAGCACTGGTTGATGGGCTCAAGCACAATTTGCTAAGCATAAGTCAACTATGTGGTAAAGGATTCATCACTTCATTTAAAGGAGATCAATGCCTAATCTCAAACGAAAGTGATGGGAAGCTGGTTTTGTCAGGGGTAAGAAAAAGAGATCTCTATATTGCTGATTTTAATTCAGTAAATGGAGAATCATGTTTCTACAGCAAGGCAACCCCTGATGAAAGCAGACTATGGCACAAGAAGCTCTCTCACCTGAACTTCAAAACAATCAATGATCTAGTGAAGAGAGAGTTGGTGACTGGACTACCCCAAATGGAGTTTATCCAAGAAGGATTATGTTCAGCTTGTCAACAAGGGAAGCAAAGGAAATCATCCTTTGTCAGCAAAGAAGCCACCATGATCAAGGATCCAATTCAATTACTACATATGGATCTTTTTGGCCCTGTCAACATTATGTCAGTGTCAAAGAAAAGGTTTGCAATGGTTATTGTGGATGACTACACCAGATACACATGGGTGAAGTTTCAGCATGCTAAATCAGAAGTGCCTCAACAAATTATTGACCACGTCAAGAAAGTGGAAACAGAATCAGGTTCAGTGGTTAGAATGTTGAGGGCAGATAATGGAACTGAATTCAAGAATGCAGCTGTTGAGGGATTTTGTGTGGAGAAAGGCATAAATCATACATTTTCTGCTCCAAGGACTCCTCAACAAAATGGTGTATTGGAAAGGAAGAATAGAACCCTGATAAAAGCTGCTAGGTCAATGCTAGCAGAGGCAAAGATTCCCACCTATTTTTGGGCTGAAGCAATTTCCACTGCTTGCTTTACTCAGAATAGATCTCTAATCAACAAGGCTCACAACAAGACACCATATGAGCTAATGACAGGGAGAAAGCCAAGCATCAAGTTTCTTCATGTTTTTGGATGCAAATGTTTTGTTGTGAGGAATTTTGGTGAGAACTTAGGAAAATTTGATCCTAAAGCTGATGAAGCAATTTTCCTAGGTTATTCTCTGTCATCCAAGGCCTTCAGGGTTTACAACAAAAGACTTCAGGTGGTGATGGAGTCTATAAATGTAGCTTTTGATGATCAACAGATTTCTGAACTTGAAAACCCTGGTTTTCATGAAGAACTGAAATTTGAAAATGAATATGAAGATGATTATCAAGAGACTGAAGCCGATGTGTGCAGACAAATGGATAACTTATCCATTCCTGATGTCAATCCACATTTTGTAGAAGCCCAATCA
Organism: Centella asiatica; assembly: GCA_014636745.2. Lineage (NCBI taxonomy): Eukaryota > Viridiplantae > Streptophyta > Magnoliopsida > Apiales > Apiaceae > Centella > Centella asiatica. The sequence goes on along the minus strand of CM025787.1, from coordinate 8,576 downwards.
TCAGATAGAGTCACTCTTCTGGACAACAGATCAGGGGATACTTCATCAGGGGATCATTCATCAGGACATGCAACATCAGGGGGTAACTTGAACCTTGAATTATCCACTAATTCAGGGGGAGAGTTTACAGAAGCTGGGAGCACAGACTTAGGGGGAGGAAATGATAGTCAAGCAAGTTCATCAAGACACATTTCTAATCCTAAATGGGCAAGGAGTCACTCATCAGATCTGTTTATTGGTGACCCAAGCAAGAAAGTGCAAACCAGGAGGGCAACATCTAATGAATGCCTATATTCTTGCTTTCTTTCTCAAATTGAACCAAAGAAGTTTGAAGAAGCTATTCAAGATGTAGATTGGATCTTGGCCATGCAGGAAGAGCTAAATCAATTTGAGAGAAACCAAGTGTGGAAGCTTGTACGTAAACCTAAAGACAGAATCATAATAGGTACCAAGTGGGTGTTCAGAAATAAGATGAATGAAGCTGGCATTGTTGTAAGAAACAAAGCAAGACTGGTTGCAAAAGGATATCTTCAAAAAGAAGGGATTGACTTTGACGAGACCTTTGCACCAGTAGCCAAACTTGAGGCTATAAGACTTTTCTTAGCCTATGCAACACATTCGAATTTTAAAGTCTATCAAATGGATGTGAAAAGTGCTTTTCTAAATGGAAAGTTGGAACAGGAGGTGTACGTCCAACAACCTCCAGGATTTGAATGTTCAAAGTTTCCAAATCATGTCTATAAACTGGAAAAGGCACTTTATGGACTGAAGCAAGCACCTAGAGCTTGGTATGATACACTGTCAAAGTTTTTGGTGGAAAACAAATTTTTAAGAGGTATCATTGACAAAACATTGTTCTTCAGACAAAGCAAGTATGAAATGAGCTTGATGGGTGAGTTGTCTTATTTCTTGGGATTGCAAGTGAAGCAAGTATCTGATGGAATCTACATTCATCAGACAAAATATGCCAAAGAACTTCTCAAGAAATTTGATATGGAGGATTCAAAAGTAGCAAAGACACCTATGGCCACTGCAACCAAGATTGACCCTGATAAGAATGGAAAGAAAGTTGATTTGAAGACTTACAGGGGAATGATTGGATCATTGCTATATCTGACAGCAAGCAGGCCAGACATAATGTTTGCAACATGTCTTTGTGCAAGATATCAAGCTGATCCAAAGGAATCTCATCTCATTGCAGTGAAAAGAATCTTGAGATATATCAAGGGAACTACAGAGTTGGGACTTTGGTATCCAAAGGAATCAGGATTTGAATTGCTAGGATATTCTGATGCTGACTTTGGAGGATGCAGGATTGACAGAAAGAGTACAACAGGAAGCTGTCAATTTCTGGGTGAAAAGCTTGTATCTTGGTTCAGCAAGAAGCAGAATTCAATATCTACATCTACTGCAGAAGCTGAATACATCGCAGCTGGAAGTTGTTGTGCACAAATTCTATGGATGAAGAATCAGCTGATGGATTATGGCCTGAACTTTACCAAGATTCCAATAAGGTGTGATAACACTAGTGCCATTGCCATTGCTGAAAATCCAGTACAACATTCCAGAACCAAGCATATAGATATCAGATATCATTTTATTAGGGAGCATGTCTTGAATGGAAATATTGAACTACAATTTGTACCGTCCAACAAGCAGCTGGCAGATATATTCACCAAAGCTCTTGATGAAGCCACATTCTCAAAACTTGTGGGAGAGCTGGGCATGGTGAATTATTCGTCAGGGTCAAGGTCAAACTCCTAAGTTCTGGTATTTCTATCTCACTTCATGAGTTTCTGATAAAAATAATTGATATGTGATTATATATGTTTGGTTTATGTAAAAATGTAAATATATACTTGTATATACAATATTTTTGTTTGTTTGGTGTTTCTCTTTTTGATCTGATGCATCAGGGTCAGGGCCTCCAATAGGACGCATCAGGGTCAGGGTGTTCGACTCGCACGTCAGGGTCAGGGTGTCCGACTTGCACGTCAGGGTCAGGGTGTCCGACTTATGCATCAGGGTCAAGGTATGTAAATATAGTAAACTTCAGGGTAAGTTTAAATGTTTTAACCGCTTCGGGAATCACGCTCAGTTAAGTAATGACAACTCATCATTAAGCTCTTATCTCACTGATGATGTGTCATCACTGAAACTGAACTGACACCCTGATAGCGTGTTTAAAGGAGCAGTTTTCAAACGTCTACAGACAGGTATTAATACTCTATCTCTCCTACTTGTTAAAACTTCTTAACACATTTAATCTTTCTCTGATATTTGCTCGAGTTTTTGTTTCTCTTTCTCTCTCTCTCTTTTCGCAGAAACCCTAGTTCTTCAAAGCTATCAAGCATCAATGGCACGCCAAGAAATTCCAAGGAACCTGATAGTCCCACCTACAAACTATGTGGGCTTCTCTGATATTAACGAGGTAAATGACTGCTTTAAACCTATGATGAATTATCTACTCACTTCTAAGTATAAGAAAGCAATCTTTACCGATGACGAAATATCGGGGGAGGCATTGTCTCAACTTTGGACAAGCGCCAAGTTCATGTACTCCACCACACGCACTGATGTGGTCAAGGGAATCTCATTCAGAGTTTCTTCTGAGAAAGGAAAAATAACCCCATCCAGAATTAACTCTGCTTTGGGACTACTTAATCAAGACTTGGTGGAAGTACCCAGTGATGCGGAACTCCTGGATTTCTTGAGGGAACTGGGCTATAACGCTGCTCCCAACGCAGTGTTAAAGTTCAAGGACCTCAACAGGGTGAACGTGAAGAGAGAGATTTCTTATCTTTTCGACACCATCACTAAGGTGTTCTCAGGTAAGTGTTCTAACTTTGAAGTCATTACTTCTTTAACTTTATAAATAGCATACGCAATAATCAAAAATGTAAATATAAATATAGGTAAAATAATTTTTGATGACCTTGTAAATAAATTAGGTAATTTTAATAATAGGAAAACTGAAGTATACTATTCTAGATTTTTGTTTATGATTATTAAAGATCAGATTTTTAACTTTTCTTTTGAGAATGATATACCTGTACAGATATACAAGCAAACAAAGAAATTGTTTGCAGAAATAATAAAGAAGTCTTATACAGCCGAACCATTTGCACTTCCACAGCACATGGTACAGGTAGTAAATTCTTCTCCTTCCACTTCTCACACTGTACATTCTTCACCTTCATCTACTATGGCAGAGAAAACAACCACCTCTCTGCCTACCCAAGTAGAACAACCAATTTCTTCACAACCACTCTCAATAGCCCAACCCACAGTCTCCCAAAAGACTGTTGGGATTAAAAGAAAACACAGTGAAGTTACCACATCAACTGAGGGGGAGCAAGGAGAGAGAGTGATTGGCTATAGGAGAAGATTGAAGAAGAAGAAGGGAGCCACGAGTGTTACCCAAAAGCCTGACCAAGCAGTATCCTCTCAAAAGGATGCTGTTTTTGATAAGGAATTAAACATATTTCTAACTAGTTCCCCTCAAAAGGAATTAGTTATTGAAAATAGTCCTCAACCAAGGACACAGATGAGTGAGGCACATACAATGACCATAGACACTGATGAACTTACCATCAAGGTCTCTGAGAGCCACTTGCAGAAATCTGACACATTGAGTGCACACACCACTCAAGATGTTGTAACTCAGAAGCTTCTCAATAAGATCCACATAAGTCATAAGCATTCCTCTACAGCATCTTTTGATGAATCACCTCCTCGTTCAGTGATTCAGCCAACACTCTCATCTACACCACTTCCTTCTTTCTCTGTTCCTCAAATTTCTTCAGATATAATGACACAAACATTAAGTGTCATACAATCAGATTCTCCACTTTCTCAATTCGTGGAGGAGCCAACACTCTCTGACACAGTGTTTGATAGTCACCACTCTCATATTGTGGACTCATTTTTACTTGATACAAACACTGATGATCAGTCAGGGGACATAAACTCCACTGTACATACTACAGCAATAACATTTTATGTACCCCCAATTATATACACTTCCTATACAGAAACATACACTTCTCCAATTGTACATACACATTCTTCTTCTAATCCTTCTCCTATCACTGTTGTGGAACCAGAACCTGTACATACTTTACTTGAACTGGCCACAATAGCTGATCTCCAAGCCAATAGGAGCCCTTCTAGGACAATTTTGAGTGAGACTGAGAGAATATATAGTGAAAAGAGGCAAAGTCAAACCTCTGAGAGGACTTTGGCAAAAGGAGAGGAAGAGAGTACTGCCTTAGCAGGCAATGAAAAAGGAGAGGATATGAGTGATGCCTTCGAAGGTACAGAAAAAGGAGAGGATGAGAGAGATAAGGATGAGATCCTTGTAAATAAAGAACAAAGAGAAAACTCTGATACTGTAAATATTACTTCTTCTTCTGCAAGTGATGAAGATAATGCTCCACAAGATGATTTTTCCTAGTTCATTGGAGTTGATTTATACTTTAGACAGAATCAAATGTCTGATACTGTACAGTTATTGAAGCAAGAGTTAGCTAGGACCACTGATCCAGTCTTGATCAAAGTGTTAAAGTCACAGATCATGATTTGTTAGTCCATAGATATAGAAAACCAAAAATTGTAAACACATTTTACTACAAAGTTCCAGAATATACAACAAGTTGTCGACTCCTTGGTCACCAACCAGACTCTACCACGAATGAAGAAGCAAGTTGACAATGTTGAATACAAGCTTAGTGATCTTTCTACTCAACTGAACAGCATGGATACTCTGCAATAATCCATGGCTGACACAATGCAACAACTTCTTCAAGTCACATCCCCTGATGGTTGACTTGATTTCTCAGCAACATCCCCTGACGAATGCTTGGTTGAATTCTCCCCCTTTTTGACAGCATCATCAGTGGAAGTTGAGAGTCGGGATGTGACTACTCCTGTTCCTGCTCCAAAACCCAAGGATAAAGGCAAGGGTATTCTGATTGAGGAACCAAAGAAGAACTCAAACACTCAATCAGGGCCTAAGCTACTTGGAGATGCCATGAAGACAGCCCACTTTCCAAAACCTGTTGAAGTTGTAATTGATGGGAAAGTGGAGCTGGTCTATCCCCAGGACAAAAATCTGGTAGAAGCTGATGCACTCTATGCACAGGAACTTCAAGAAGAAGAAGAAAGGGAAATGGCAAAGGAACAGGAGGAAGAAATGAAGAAAAAGAAGATTGTCAGGCCAAGGACCTCCAGGAGACCTCAGCCTCGAAGATTACAGAACCCTAGAAGTGCATCAGGGGATAAAAATCAAGATAAATCTAAAGACCCTGATGCCACTTCAAAGAAGTCAGAAGATGCCATGGACAAAGCACCATCTCCTGATACCAAAGAATATGGTCCACCCACACTAGCTGAATTTCTCAAAGAAGAAAGGCGCAAAAACCTGACATTTGTGTTCTCAATAAAAAGCATAGATGTCAGGTTCAACAATAGAAGAGATCAGCTGATAACAATTCAATTAAAGAATGGGTCAGAATTCAACGTGGCAATGGACTAGTTCAGGAGAATGGATGCTGAGCAGTTAGGACTGGTTCTAAACCTGATTCCAAGATCTTCTCAGGCTAATAAAGACTTAAGGGGGATAATCGACAGGCTGAGGAGTGCCATCAACAATAAAAGAAGCCTGCCCACAGCATTGGAAAGTCCACTAAAGTTATTTTATAAATCCACTGATGGGCGGGAGAAGAGTATAAGGATTAAAGATGTTGATGGCCTAAGCCTGGAGGAAGCGATGCATGTTCTGAATCAAATTGCAAATCACAAGAATGAACATGTCATCAAATTCAGAGTGCTGCTGATTCAGAGAGTATTGAAGGAGATCGAAGAAACCAGAGCTAATGATAGGAACACTGCAATAAGGGATGTGCCACCAGTAAAAGGATTCAAAGTTTATCCTAAAATGATCACAAGCCCCATGGGAGTTCAATTGAAAAATAAAAAGGGGGAAATCATTACCTTTTACTGGTCACAACTTGCTGCAGCCAATATTCAGGAAATCAAGACCGTCCTTGAAGCTTTGGAATCAAGCAGAAATGTCAACATAGTCAACTTCAGAAAGCTTCTTCAGAGGGAATTAGAGTAGCTGGAGGCAGGAGGAGAAGACAACAGACTCAGAATTCCTGATCAAAACCCTGAACAAAGAAGACAAGGCCTTGGTAGTGACTCCCAACCGATTGAATCAAGTCATCCATTGCCATTTGTCTCTGCTAAAAGGAAAAGGGATTCTGATGTCTAAATACTAAATTCTTTTTGTAATAGATGTAGGTTATACTTGTACAGAAATTCTTTTATGAGTTTATTCATTATTCTTTCTTAAACTTTATTTATTTTATTGGTTTTGACACCATAATCAGTGTATCTAGAGATTTATGATTATCAAATTGATAAACATAAATAGGGGGAGATTGTTAAGGTTAAACACTGATGATGATAGTTTAGTAATAAGTTGTGCAAATTGTAAATATTCGAGGTGTTGTATAAACCTTGAAATAAGCACAAGTTTTGCATCCGCTGATGATAATAATATCCATCAGTGGATGATTTAGTTCTTCACAAGAGAAGTCAGAAAATGGAACATTTGAAGGGCTTGGCTTAGTGGAGAAGAATGTCTGATGTTACTTAAACAGTCAAAGTATTCCGCACATCAGATATTTTAAGAAGAGTTACGTTGATTTCATACCATCAGGGGAACCCATCAGGGTGAACCCGTCAGGGGGAGCCAGTCAAGGGGAACCCGTTAGGGGGAGCTCGTCAGGGGAACCAGTCAGGGGGAACCCGTCAGGGGGAGCTCGTCAGGGGAACCTATCAGGGGATGACGAAGGCAGACCAACCCATCAGGGGGACACTGCAAGATATGTCAGTGTCAGGCCAATTCATCAGGGTAACCTGTCGGGGGGGATTGGTCAAACATGACATCAGTGGAAGCCATGAATGTATGCAGTCAGTCATAATCATCAGGATCAAGAAGCACTGAGTAATCTCAAGTGAAGAACGAAGCCCTGATCCAGTCAACATGCATCAGGGGGTCCAGAAGCACTGATTTCATCAGGGTTGACCATCAGTGGATCGTTATGACAGCATACATCCGTCATCAGCATATACACGAAAATCAATGTAACTTGAACAGAAGCAAGAGATATCAACTGGAAAGATATTTCTTGAAGTCTGTATCCATCCAATGAGAACTCTTGCGCATTAAATGCATACAGATCAGGGGAAGAAAAAGAAGCAACAAAGCATGCATCAGTCTGACACATTAGGCAGTGATGTGACATACTTGCGGCTAAGTTGAAAAAGGCAGCACGTCTCAAGCACGTGATTTTCAACCACTGATTTATATATATAAAGAAGGAGTTTTCATTGATGAAAGATAACGAGACGAGAAAAACAGAAGCACACAAAAACACTAGGAAGCTCTGTAATATTTCTTGACAGATTTATTGTTAAAGAGAAATCTTTGTAGCTAGTGAGTGTGAGAAGCTGTGAATTTCATTCACAGAAATTGTAGCTGTAATTCACATTTGTGATATTACAGATTTCCAGAAAAACACCAAGTTATAATACAACTATTTTAACTTGAATCTGAGTGTTATTATTTTACTGTTTTTCTGTTATCTTGCTATTTCTAGAAAGAACTATCAAAGTTCAACAGAGCGAAAAAGTTTTGAGTGTTTGTATTCAACCCCCCCCCCCCCCTACAAACACTTGAGTTTATTTTGCTCTAACACACTGTATAGAAGATTTATGAAAGTGGGGTTAGGGTTGTACTCCAATGATATATATTTATATAATTCACTTGCCGAACAACAAGAGTCGTTGGATGATTTGGAGTTAGATTGCAGTCGTTGGCTGTGAAAGGAAATAATAAGCTTTAGAAAGAAGTGATTGGTGAGAAAGGGTGGATGCAACGGCTGCTAACGTCAGTCGGTCATCTATCATAGCCCACTCTAGTGTACTGTTGGAGGTGATATACATTAATTACTCTTGTCTCATAGTAGTCTTTGGTTCAAAAAGAGTACTGTAGCCTAAACTCGTTCACACTCATGTACTTCCTTCTCACGTGAAAATCACATATACAAGATAAAACTTAGAATAAAATAATTATTTAAAGTCTTGTGTTCAAAATACTTTTAAAATCTTTTGGATATCACATTGTCATTGAATTTTCATTATTCATTCCGAATAAAAGAAATTAAACCTCCAACATAAAATAAAAAAAATCACAAAATAAATTAATCATAAAACAAACTCATTTAAAATTTTTGGTTCTCACATCATCTCTTTCTTTGTCCAGGAGCAGTAGGGTCATATTGTCCTCACCCCCCAAACCTCAAATTGAATTCGTGCTTGACTTGAAGGCAAGTTTATGGTATTTTATACTGCTGTGTTCCCCTCTCTAATGTCTTTTGTACATGCATGAAGGATAACAGCAAGTGGTCTGTTAGTATTTGTTTTATTTTATTTTGTAATTTGTAATATGTAAAAAAAAACAAAAAATAGTGGAATACACATGTACACACATCCATTAACACACACAT
>CM025784.1:50762937-50795541 GCA_014636745.2 Centella asiatica | reverse complement strand
GTCTCTGATAGTATTAACTATCGGGGACTAAGATAGTCTCTGATAGTTTAATTTTTTTAATTTAGTCGGGGACTAATTAAAAACAACTATCAGGGACTAGTTAGTCTCTTACTCACTCTAGCTCTTATTATTCAATAATCAATCATTTGATTATTCATTTTATCAACTTTTTCCAGAAATAAAATTCTAGCTCCTGAAATTCTGTTTTAATAAAACAGCTTATTTCCAGATAATTAATTCTAGCTGCTTACAACTAAACAACTTGTTTTAAAAAAAAATAATCAATTTTTAGAGGCATAATTCAACATTCCTAATTCAGAAACTAATCTAGAAAAGGTAGATTCATCTAAAGGTTTTGTGAATATGTCTGCAAGTTGTTTATCAGTTGTTACCCAGTGTAATTCGATATTTCCTTCACTTACATGTTCTCTTATGAAGTGACATCTAATATTTATGTGTTTTGTTCTTGAATGTTGCACTGGATTTTCTGTTATTGCTATGGCACTAGTATTTTCACAATAAATAGGAAACTTGGATAATGACATACCATAGTCTAGGAGTTTATTCTTGATCCATAAGATTTGAGCACAACAACTCCCAGCTGCGATGTATTCAGCTTCTGCTGTTGAAGTAGAAACTGAATTTTGTTTCTTGTTGAACCAAGAAACAAGTCTGCCTCCAAGAAGTTGGCAGCTTCCACTTGTGTTTTTCCTGTCAAGCTTACACCCTGCATAATCAGCATCTGAATAACCAATTAGTTTAAAATCAGATTCTTTGGGATACCATAATCCAAGGTTTGGGGTACCCTTTAGATATCTGAGTATTCTTTTTACAGCAATCAAATGTGACTCTCTAGGGTCAGCTTGAAATCTAGCACACAGGCATGTAGCAAACATTATATCAGGTCTACTTGCAGTTAGATATAAAAGTGAGCATATCATTCCTCTATAACTAGTGATATCAACTTTCTTTCCTTTTAAATCTTTATCTAGTTTAGTGGAAGTAGGCATGGGTGTTTTTGCAGGTGCACAATCAATCAAATCATATTTTCTCAGTAAGTCTTTGATGTATTTTGACTGACTGATAAATATTCCATCAGGTGATTGTATAATCAGCAATCCTAAGAAGAATGTTAATTCTCCCATCATACTCATTTCATATCTAGACTGCATAAGTTTTGAGAATTTTTTACAAAGATTTTCATTTGTAGACCCAAATATAATATCATCTACATATATCTACACCAATATAATATCAGAGCCTTGCTTTCTATAAAATAATATTTTATCTATGATACCTCTAACAAATTTGTTTTCAATTAAAAATTGAGATAGAGTATCATACCAGGCTCTTGGTGCTTGTTTTAAGCCATAAAGTGCTATGTCTAACCTATAGACATGATTTGGAAATTTGGAGTCTACAAAACCTGGGGGTTGGCAAACATAGACTTCCTCTTCCAATTTTCCATTTAAAAAAGCACTTTTGACATCCATCTGGTACACCTTGAAGTCCTTGTAGGCTGCATATGCCAAAAAGATTCGTATTGCTTCAAGTTTTGCTACTGGTGCAAAAGTTTCATCATAGTCTATTCCTTCTTCTTGAGAATATCCTTTTGCAACCAGTCTTGCTTTGTTCCTTGTAATTGTACTAGCTTCATCCATTTTGTTTCTGAAGACCCATTTGGCACCAATAATTGATCTATTTTTTGGTTTAGGTACCAGTCTCCAGACTTTGTTTCGAGTGAATTGGTTCAATTCTTCTTGCATGGCAATTATCCAGTCAGGATCTTGAAGTGCTTCCTCAATTTTCTTTGGCTCAATCTTTGAGAGAAAACTGAGATATAAACATTCATTTTGTGTTGCACTTCTAGTCTTGACTCCATCCTCTAAACTACCAATTATCAAATCTGGCGTGTGGTCTCTCAACCATGGAATTGCACGTGGCAGATTTGATCTTGAAGTTGAGGCTACATTTTCTAGATTGGTGTTATCCATTCTAGCTTCATGATCAGAGACTGCTCCCCCTGAACCATTGACTCCTTCATTATTAGCTCCCCCTGAGCTATTTATTTCTACTGATTCTTGTGTCAATATAGTTTCTGATTGTGCATCAGTGACTCTAGTCTCTGGTAGACCATTAGTCTCCGATGAGATACTAATGTTACCAGTCTCTTGAGTTTCATCTAACATTCTATTTTCTGATAGAGTATTAATTCTAGGCACTTCATGCACAACTGTTAGCTCCCCCTCAATTAACTGAGCAGCTTCATCTTTTGTAAAGAGGTATTTTACCCAAGTATACCTCGTGTGATCATCCACAATTACCAAGGCATATCTATTTCTTAAACTAGACATCACATTCACTTGACCAAACAAGTCCATGTGTAACAATTGTAGTGGGTCAGTGATTGATGTTGCTGGTTTGCTCTTGAATGATACACTTTTTTGTTTCCCTTTCTGGCATGCATCACATAATCCATCTTGTATAAATTCCAATTGTGGAATGCCAGCTGCTAATCCTTTCCTCACAAGCTTGTTGATGTTCTTGAAATTCAAGTGGGAAAGCTTCTTATGCCAAAGCCAACTTTCATCAGTTGAAGCTTTGCCATACAGACATGTGATTTGATCAGTAAAAGAAATAAGATTTGCAATATACAAATTTCCTTTTCTTTTTCCAGTCAATATCACATTCCCAGATTCCTTGTCACACACCTGGCATAGGTCTTCTTTAAAGGTGACATGGAATCCTTTATCACATATTTGACTTACACTTAACAAATTATGCTTTAAGCCGTCAACCAGTGCTACTTCTATGAAGATGACATCTCCATGTTCAACATTGCCATATCCCCTTGTATGGCCTTTGCTGTCATCTCCAAAAGTGACTTTTGGTCCACATTTCTCTTCATACTGTTTTAGCAAGGTCTTATCTCCGGTCATGTGCCTTGAACATCCACTGTCCAAGTACCATGATTTCTTCCTTTTGCCCTGCACAGTAGAAAATAACTAGTTTGAGATTTTTGGGACCCAAATTTTCTTGTATCCTTTCTCACTAGTTGTAGACTCAAGACTTGACTCAAATTGAGTTGATTGTCTTTTAACAGTTTTAACTAGAATAGGACAATCAATAGTCTTGCTACTTGTTTGTGAGAGTCTGCCAAGTTTAAAATTTTCAGTTTTAATGCAAAGATTATCTAACCTTTTTATTGGTGATTTATCTTTTATTCTCTTTGAAGGTGCAATCTCAAGCATAGGAATTTTATTTTTGCTCCTACAGTTTATAGCTATATGGTTGAGGTTACCACATACATGACACGTCTTTCTAGGAGCATCAGGCATTCTAGCATAGTTTGTATGTTTATTAATGCCTATCTTTCCGTTCTTATTTTTCTTCTTTCTGCTTAACTCCACCAATTTTTCAGCCTTTTTGTCTGGAAGAGCTTCCAGTTTTTTATTCAATTGTGTCTTTGTCATGAACCCAATGTTTAATCTTTTTGATTCACTCTTATCAACAACATTAACTGTCTTTTGATCAATTTCTGTTTTTGCAGTAATATGTTGATCTTGAGTGTTTATAAATTTAGGTTCAATAACAGGAGATACAAAATTAATTCTTTTAAAACTTGGCTTACTAGTTGAGGAGTTTGCAGCTACAATTTGATCATTTAAATCTGAACTGTTATCTAGATTTTCATCATAACCTAGTCCAGATTTTTGACCTATTGTTTGATATCCTACCAAGTCAGATAACTTTTTAGAGGAAGTATTCCATTGTTTAATCTTAGCTTGAGCAATTTCAAGTTGCTCTACTAAGTAATATTCCCTCTTTTTCAAAGCATCAATCATATGATGTGCTTTGTTTAAGTCAGACTTGATGGTATCAAACTGTGCCAATCTCTATTCAAGAAACTTGTTTCTTTTTAAGAGAATGTCACGTGATTCTTTTACATTGGTATGCTCTATAGTCAAAGACCTAAAACTGACATGTAAATCAGACATATCTTTTTGCATTCTTTCAATGCTAGATGTATCAAGTAAATTATGCATGTTAAAATTCTGATTTGCATCACATACCTTTGTAGAATCACTTGACTCGTCACTACGAGCCATTAGGGCAAAGTTGACAACTTCTTCATCAGAATCGCTGTCAATCCAATCTTTTCCCTCAGTAATCAAGGCTTTGCTCTTGGATTTGGCTTTCTTGTCAGCAAAGTCCTTCCTTGATTTTTCATCCTTAGATCTATCATTAGATCTAGGCTTCTTGCACTCATTGGCAAAGTGCCCTAACCCATCACAATTGTAGCATCTTATTTTCTTTAAGTCGAAGGTGACTTTTTGACCTTCTCATTTAGGGTTAGGTTTTCTCGATGATTTTCTTCCTTTTCTGCTAGCCCTAAATTTCTTAAACTGTTTGACCATGAATGCCATGAATTCCTCCATGTCATCATCAGTATCCAGTTCATCTTAATTATCAGTCGAACTAGCTTCAGAAGATTCCTCATCAAGCTTCTCTTGAGACTTACTTGTCTCAACCATCAATGCAGCTCCTCTATCCTTTCCATGCATGCGTTGTCGTTGCTCTACTTCAAGTTCGTAGGTCTTTAAATTTCTGTAGAGCCTGTCCAGTGTGAGAAGATCCAAGTCATGAGCCTCTCTTATTGCTGTTGTCTTTGGATCCCAACTTGGTGGAAGAGTTCTCATGAACTTGGTGTTTATATCCTCATTATCATAAGACTTCCCAAGTATTTTCAAGTCGTTGAGCAAAGTGTTGAACCTGTCATATACTGATGTTATAGGTTCACCAGGCTTTGCTTGAAAGAATTCATATTGTTGTGTCAACAATGATATCTTGTTCTTTCTGACTTGGTCAGTCCCTTCACACAGAACTTTGATGGTGTTCCAGATTTGTTTAGATGTTGTGCAGTTTATGATGCTTGTGAACATATTTTTATCAATTCCATTATAAAGTATGTTCATCACTTTAGCATCCTTTAACACTTGTAACTTGTCTTCGTTTGTGTAATCACTTTCTGGAGCAAGTTCAAAGTGTTCTGGAACAACAGATCCTTCGACAGTTTTTGCAGGAATGAATTTCCTAGGTAGATATGGACCCTTCTCAATCATATCTATGTAATCTGGATCTGTTGCTCTTAAGTGCATATACATCTTTTGTTTCCACATTGGATATTCTTCTCTTTTAAGAATAGGGATTCTGGTACCACCATCTCTACTTCCCGCATACGCCATGATGTTAGAGCTGCTTGCTTCGTCGTTGGCCATCTCTTGGAACGTTTTTAATTGAATAAATTCAATTACAGGCTCTGATACCAATTGTTTTCCCAGTGAGATGATAAGAACTTGTAGAAGGGGGGTTGAATACAAGTTCTTTGAAAATTCTTCGATTACTTGTTATTTAAGAAACTAAATTTTTCTTGCGGAATAAAAAGAACAAAAACACAAATCTATTTATAAACAATTGCTTTATTGATTTACAATTGAATACAAATCCTAACAATCACAATAATGTAATCGTTAGTTTCCTTTCTATTCTGTATAGGAAAAGATACAAAACTATGAAAAACCTATACAGCTTCTTTTTAAAAACTCTTTGTAACTAATACAGCTTCTATATCAACTGAATTACACTTAACTCAGTTCCTATTCTGAATAAAATTCAGCTTCCTTATTCAAATCAAATACAATCTTTCCTTTTTGATTAGGTAAAGATATCTGGTGAGTTTCCTTACCAGTTACGTCTTCAATAATATTTTACTTTACATGGAAGGCATTCCTTTTTCAATTCGAACTCTGTATCTTTCAGAGATTAATTCACAATTAGTCTCTGATGCTTCTCTTAGTCTCCGACGACTTTAGTCCCTGATGTATCTTTTAGTCTCTGGTACAATTAGTCCCTGATGACTCATTTAGTCCCTGGTACGTTTAGTCCCTGGTACGTTTAGTCCCTGATGACTTTTCCCTGATGACGTCAGCTTGTGTAGTCTCCGATAGTGTTATTTAGTCTCTGACACACTAAGGCTTAGTCTCCGATGACGTCAGCTTAGTCTCTGATTCCTTTTTCTTTAATCTCTGATGACGTAAGCTTTTAGTCTCCGATACAAAAACTAGTCTCTGACAGTTAAAACATTTTAGTCTCTGACCAGTTCTTCTAGTCTCCGATAAGCCTTTTTGCAAACTCTAACAGATCAAATACACAACTTGACTTCTTGAAGCTTCGATACTCCATTTTAGCAGTTAATTACAAACAAAAATAATCGTATCTCTTTACAAAGAATAAATAAATTACAAACAAAGAGATAACTACTGGCTACAAAACTTCAGTATTACTAATTAACACTTTCTATACATTTGTACTCTAAGTAATCTAAAGACAATCATCATCAAATGTTCTAAAACCTAACATTCTCTCTCTAAAGCTCTCCCTCTGTTTTCTCTCTCTAAGATATTTTGTCGTTCCTGGTCCTCTAACGTAGTGATTGTTGTTCCTCTGTATGTTGCGCTGCTACGAGCGCCCGACTAGAACATTCACATTTTTGTGATTGCTCGTTGTACAAATTAGAACGTGTAACCGTACTAATCTTATACAACAAGGAATGAGGGACGGCTTATTTAATCAATACTCCCCCCATGGTTAAAAGGGTGTTAAGGACACTCGAAATAATGTTAAGCATGAGTTTTCTCTTAAACATCAATTAAAATTATATATATATATATATTATTCGTTTCTATTTTAAGAAGTGGACTTCATATTTTTCTTAATTATAAATCACACAATTAAAAGTTACATGAAGGGTAAAAAAGAGATGATCATACTATTTTTTCTTCTCCTTAATTTACGTGTTTGGATATCCTTCAGACGTCTTATCGGGAGAAGGAGGGATTAATTAAGCACTTATTTTTTAATTTAATTTATTAAATAAGTTGTGCGTTTAACATAACTTATTTTAAAACAATTTATTATAGGTATAAACTTTGAATAAATTGTTGGATAAGTTTTTACAAAAATATCTTCACCTCAATTTATTCTATCAAACTTAAAAGACTTGTACACTAATTATAATTTGTTTTCTAATTAATGGAAACAACAATTCCTTTTCAGGTCTATTCAATTAAATAAGTTATAAGCACTTTCAAATAAGTGGAAACAAACAAGATCTTATTTATACTACTGTTCAAATTAGAGGAATAAATTTGAGTAATTTTATACTTCAAAATTAGGGAAAAATGAGTATTAGTCACTGTATTTCATTTTGGTCACTGTACTCAATTTTTTTTCAATTGAGTTACTCTACCAAAATAAAATTATGAATTAACTTTTCTCAGTTACATCTGTTTAAATCATTAACGACACTCGCTGACATGGCAAACGCGAGGGATGTGGATGTGGGTCATTGCTTACTTGGAAAATGAGGGAAATTTCTCGCAATTTATTTTCATTAAAACTTAAAAGCTTACTCCCTGATGACTTGCTTACTCACAGTCGTTTTCTTCCCAATTAATTTCTGGAAACAATCGAAGGTGAGATTGAAGGTGTTGGATGACCTAGCTTATAAATAGTATTCGAGATGGCTAAGCAAAACTGGGAAAAATCCGAGGCACGTGTGAACACGCTTTCCTTAAAACAGTTTACTCTTCTCACTAGGTGCTTCAGAGGATCTTTAGACTACTGTTTCCCAAGATACAATGGATTACAGAGAGACCGAACATGGCACAAAGTCTGTCTACTAGCAAACAAGAATAAGAAACTGTGATGAACACTTTGGAATTAGGGATGAAAGGCGAAAGCTTTTGTCCTTCCAAACTGATGGAATAAGCCTCTCTTTATAAGCAGACAAAACCATTTCGATAGAGCACGTTCCCATTAACTCAGATGCACTGCCACGTTCTCAACCGTCGAGATACATGGTCACGTTCCCAACTGTTTGGATTACGCCCCCACGAGTCGTCATCCCTTAACGACGCCATGCGGGGGGGCGTCCCCTAACGACGCGATGCGGGGGGACAGACACGTCCGCCTCTGCCTAGTGTGAAATGGAGTGATGCATCAGTCCTTTATTGCGTGTTTCCATCTCTACCTGTATCAAGTGAACCCTGCGCTGGAGATAAATATGGAATCCATCTGGAAATGGCATAGGCATTAGCACCTCTGGAGGTGGTGCGACGGGTGGGACAATTAGCAATGCATCTGGTACTACCGCTGGTGGCAATGGCAGCATGACAAGTGGTGGAGTTGGTTGCTCTGCCGTTGGTGAAGTCGGTTCCTCTGCCGGTGGTGAAGCTTGAACAATAGTTATAGTATGTATCAAGATGGAATGAGATCCTATCTATGCTGGTGATTGTGGCGGAGTACCCAACTGGTAGCGACGAAGAGAACGACACCTCATATGAACTGAGAAATCTAACCTCTCGGACGAGTTAGTGGAGGCATTGGCATCCTTTGGATCACCAGGATCATCAACATCTTCTAGCTCGTTGGGGTCCTCGTCATCCTCTAGGTCTGTGGGGTCTTTGGCATCTTCCAAATCCTCAAGAGAGATCCGAAGAATCTTGAAATGTACCACATGTACTGCCCTGGTTACCCTCTTGCGAGGAATCACACACCATCGAGCGTTGGGGGTGGTGGTGATCCGCGGATGACATCAGGGTGTAGACGCTAGCGTCGAGTCAAAGTGCCAGCAACGTCACGTCAAGCATGCATACTAGTAAGATGTTGCTCTAGGGAAATTGAAATTGGCTTTTCTATACGCATAATTAAATAAATTAGTTTAAAAAGGTACTAAAAAGAGTCATATTTATATGGTGCATAAGTTTTTTGTATGTATTATATAGGTTCCTATCACATCCATATCAGAAGTTCACAAGTTATACTATAGTGGTGGATGTGGTTATCGTAAACCTGCAGACAAGATAGGACTCAAAGTGTCGCGAAAGAACCATAAAGGTTTGACAATACACATACTATCAAATTGCAAACATGGAGGAAAGATGAATTTTGTGGATCTAGCAAGTGAATATTTGAATTAAAACAAAATCCTAGATTGTCAGCCTATTACTAAGTTTCTGAATCATTTTTATTTGCTTTTTTATTCAGGCTATGAGGATGTTAGAAGAAATAGTATTGATTGCACAAATCTTGGTGAAAGTGTTAAGATCAATAAGTCTTTGTATGCCTTGTTGAATGTTGTATATGTCGTCAATGCAAATGAAAGTCGTGTGCCTTATCGAGAAAGTAAACTCACTCGTGTATTGCAAGATTCTATTGGGGTCCAAATCGGGTATTGATGCTCACTTGTTTAGCATGACCTATGATCTTATTGTGACATGATTTTTTTATTGATCATTTTGTTGTCTTTCTGTCCATCTCTTTAAAGTTTGAAATTCTTAGTAATTGATAATTTGAATGCTAAACACTAGCTTGTCTGAATACAGAATTCATCTTATTGTCAAGATACAATTTACACAGCGACTAATTTAAATTTAAATTGATAATTGTGTACATACAATTTACACGTGTACATGCAATTTACACAGCATCAATGCAATTTACACAAAGTGTAAACAATTTCATCTTATAAGTAATTTAATAAAATTACTTATAATATAAGTCATTGTCAACCATCCCCTAATCAATATATAGTATAATGATTAGAGAACTCATATTTTGTGTACACCTAATTGATTAATAATTCAGCGAGTTATTAGATGAATTTAGTGAGTCATATTAAGTTGGCTGAGTTACAAGAACTACATGTCTTTTCATATATATTTGATGAATACTAAAAATTTTACATTTCAAAAATAATTGCACCTAACTTACCTTTGATATAACACACACAATAACTTCTTGATGGATATGTTCTTTACACTGATACACTAAAGTGTTAGAAATAATTACATTAAAATCAACAAAAAATTGTCACAGTATCTGTGACAGCCCCAAAAATTTTATACTGAACTTCGGGCACCGTCAATAATTGACCAAAAAAAAACATCATCCAAACATGCATTTTAATAAATAAGAGAAATAATAGAAATCTTTATTACATTTATCCCAAATTAATATTCTAACAGCGAAAGTCTATGGGGGCTCATACAGAGATTACAATCTAAACATTTCAATAATTGTCTCACGTTTCACTCTTCTCCTGAATGCCATCCATAAGAGGGCGACCAAGAAACGTTCGTTATGTCATTCGCGTCTTGTCTTTATTAGATGGCTCAACCTTCTCGCCATAACCTGTAAAAACATTTGATAATAGCAAAATGAGTGATTTACGCTCGCAAGTATATAATCAAATATTAGGTGAGTTTTGAAAGATGAATAATTTATTGGGTTTAAGTGTTTATGAGGTTGGACGTAAACAATATTAACACCTCTTAATACTTTGAAGGAAAATAGCTTCTAAGGTCCCTCAGTGATAGCGAGGGATTTGACCATTTACTTAAAAGAGCATAGAATAATTTCACATGCGACTTGCAACTATGTTCGTTTGATGCACATGCCCTTAGAAATTTCATATCAAACAGTATATTAGCTGGTCAGCCTGACCACCGTCTGACTTCATCATAATGACATACGTAGTCGATATAGAAATCTTTTATCTGTAAGGGTTCGGTTACCGATGTCTCGCTTTCCGTCCCCTATAGATCCTAAGCTCTGGATGCCAAGCAGATGCATCCTACTAGCTTTTAATTACTCACACAGATATACTTTTCAAATATGAGGCGAAAATAAGTTTTCTACATCCAAATAGGATTTACTTTGGTGTGTTAGTGAATTTTGAATAACTAACAGTCACCCAAGAATACTTGATTCTACTACAACATTTTTCACATACATCGGATCAAAGGATCATAAGGATCGTACGTTACTTAGGTTTGAATAAAATAAAGTATGAATATTAACATAATAATATCTTGGGTACATTACGTACATCAAAAGAATGATCATACGTATAAATTGAAAAAAAGTATAGTAAGTATATACTTGCCTCGAGTCCTTAATAAATCTTAGATTTAACAAATTGCGTAGGAAATAATTCTGTAAAATATGTACATACAATAAAATGAGAAATCTCAACTTAATTACACACGAGGATGCACACGCTAAGAGTTTGTGAAATTCTCAAGTCTGTGATTGACTAATTGAGTCGTCATTCATTAAATTAAAATTCGGTTGGAACCGAATCAAAATCTGAGATATTTTTGGACTGATAATACATCGTTCATATGCTCTCGATAATTTAAATTTAATAGTTGGAGGACTTAGATTAATTAATTAATATTAATTAATCAATATTAGGTTAAACGACTTTATTAATCATTTAACATTTACCAAAAATTGTTCCTTAATTATTATTTAATTAAACAATAATCATTTCATAATTAAATCTTAATCATAAAAGATTTATAGGTCTTTTATCATTTATTAAACATTTATTCTTAAATTATTATTTAATTTATTTAATTAAATAATAATTATTTATCAAATAAATAATTTATTTCTTAATTACTTTTGAATTAAAAGATTTATTGATCATTTAATAATCATATAGAATTTATTCATTAATTATTATTTAATTGTTTTAATTAAATAATAATTAGTCTTCATTCCTTAATTTAATTAATCAAGAATTATTTCTCAATTAATTTTAGCTTAAATTATTTATTTAATCATTTAATATAATTTTTGAGTTTATTCGTTAATTATTATTTAATTATTTTAATTAAATAACAAATCATTAATTATTCAAAAGTCATGTCAAAATAATTATTCAAAAGTCATTTATTGAACAATTTAAATTGTATAGGTATTTTATTTTATTTTTAAATTTGGATTGAGCCAAAAAATAAAATACAAAAGCTGGTTCAAGTCCGGTCGGACCGGGTCACATCTGGGTTGATCCGTCTTTTTCATTTCTGCAGGTTAGGATTTGCAGAAGAAGGAGGCGCCGGTGGCGGCCTTGCCGCAGCTGCCACTGCCACCTCCATTTCCTTGCACGAACACACCCTTTGGTAGAACTCACACCGCCATGGCTTTCGCCATAGGCGAACACCCCATCCCCCATCATCTTGTGGCCTAAAACGCGGGGAATCGAGGAGTGCGAGGTCATCGGAGGTGGTGACTGACATGGACGCCGGCGAGACCTTCGGGTCTAGCCATCCTCGGTTATTTAATGGCCTTTTCCAGAAAATCGAGTGGGAAAACGAAGCTCCCATCTTCTACAGACGTATACCCACCATTGAATCGCGATATCAAACAACATGCGAGTATACAAACAGAAATTTTAGTTTGTGTATAGAGACATTCGGTCGACACTAAGAACACAACCAATACTTGACCATTTTTAAAATTATTTGAGGGAAAAAAACCTAAGAACAGCAGGAATGCATTGATTTTATTAATTTGAACCACCATGAAAGTATCATGCCGGAATTTCAGTTCGAAGGAACAGGGTTCAATGTGTTCTTCATTTTTATTTTTTTTAATAAATTTTAAAAATCAATAACTCATAATTTATAAATACTATGCATATATATTATACAAGAAAATGATACCAAAACAAATATTCTACACAATGATAAAAACATAAATGACAATAAATACTAAAATAAGAGATAAGTGAGTTATCTCTTTAAAGATTTAATGAAGAAAATGTCACATATTTAATAATTATTCTTAAATAAAATTTCAAATTTTTGTGAAATATTTGCCGGAAAAAATGAACTGAAGTGGAGGCTACAGTTTGGTTATAATAGTATATTTATATAACCTTCAATTCATTTTTGACCATTAGATTAGTTTTAAAACAAAATTACTTACATTGGTAAAAAAAATTCTCTTGTTTTTGTCATTTAGGGAAATAGAAATTGAAAGGAACCGAAAAATATTTTCCATTATTTTCATTTTTCCGTTGACATCACAATCAATGGAAAACGTTTTCCAGAAAATGATTTTGCCTAGCAAACAATGAAAAATATTTTATAGAAACTCATTTTCAGGGAAAATTACTGTCAATCACAAGGTAAAATAAACAGAAATAGAAATGGGACAGAAATAGAAATAGGCAACTTCATATTGCCATTCAAAACATTATATAATTTCAACAAAGATTTAATCAAAATGCTCTGCAGCAACACTTTTCATCATGCCCGTAACCTGCATAAAGAATTAAACAATGCAAAATAAAAATTCATAATGCCCTATATAATATTGTACGAAAGAAAAAAGAACACCAGTTAGCATTTATATATCATTTATCCCAAAACTGTGTAAACTATACTGGAAAGGAATATGTTGTTTGTTAGCAACAATTAGATATACATACCTGCTTTGCTGACCAATATCCTGCAAGTCTTCAATCTGAACAAAGACATAAAGACTATGTAAATTCTTTGAATTATGATTACCAACGCGTTATTCATGAAATTCACGCTGTTAGGAATTCTTGAAGGGCTCAGGAGATTTTTCACGGAGCTCAAGAATGTATGTCGCCCTCTTATCTCCAATACCCTAAATCGTTTAATGCTCTTTGTCACTAAAATTGATTAAGAAAATTTACAAATTATAAAATTTAAAATATAACAATACTACCTTCAACTCTTGCAGCTCTTCTCTGCAAGTCAAAAGCCGGAATATATTCAGAAAACACAAACGTGAAAACTTGAATAGTTGAGTATTGAAAATAAATTGTGCAACATTAGATGCCAGACACACCCCACTAAAATAATCTCATTTATCCTAGTCATGATTAAAACCAACTTGTTCATTTCTTACTGATTAACTAATTAATAACGCAGCCAGCTGCAAGTGGAAAAGAGGTTGCGACAAGAACTTTTCAATTACGGAACTTGTGTTTTCTTTTATATGTTTAAACTTGGAAGAGGTGGACAAAGAAACTATAACAAGAAAAGAAGAAAAAGAGAAATAAAAGAATGAAAATCTGTACAAACGGAATTAGAGGAAGCATTACTCACTTACAGGCAATTTTCCACCAGCGATTGCTATTAAAAAGAAAACAAAGAAGCAACATGAAATCCAAAATATGCATAAGCAAAAGAAATTTATAATCATGTTGTATTGAAACTAACCTTCATTCCTGAATTTTGATTATTGAATATTTCTCGAGAACTTTGGAACCTTGCCAACTCCCATTTGTCACTGGCTCTCAAACTTTGTCCAATTACTGGAGTTTTTGGTTCTATATAATCAGTATTAAGGAATGAAGGATCCATTACAGCTGAAGGAGTAGAAGAGCACAGAGATTTTAAGTTGTTTGACAATTCTCTTAGTCTCTCACTCAAAGGTGGAGATTTTCCTTCAATACTCTGAGAATTTTTGTTCTCCTTTTCTGAGAAATCACCTATAGGCCAATGGATCACAATTAATAAAAAGATACATTCCTAAAATTGAATCACAGACCTACAGAGTTACACTTCTAGGTTCTTCTCTACTCACCCTCCTTTTCAAAAGGGATTGATGTTTTAGTGTCAGTATCAAGTACAGTAGTAGCTTCAAATTGATTGTTTTCAATCTGTGGAGATAAAACCTGAACACAAATGACAAGTTATTGAGCATGGAATTTTGTTCATTTCTCATAATTCATAACCAAGAAAAGGAAAAAGGATAAATGTAGATAAGAATAAGATTGATTACCTTGTCTGGCAGAGAACCTTCTAGTGCCTTGGAAGCTGGTGTCATTGAGGTCTCCTAGATAAATTAAGACTTGCCTTAAAAACTGGTAATAGAACATAAAGATACAGATTATGACTCAGTTTATATGATCATTACCTTCTCAAGGGTACTTGTAGATTCTGCATTCGCGATGATAACATCTGAAGTAGAATTTTTCCGTAGCAAGTTATTGTTTAGGTATTCCATATCTATGTAGTAATTATATATGAATGTAACTGTTGGTTGTTGTACCTCTTTTTGTAAGGAAGATTCAACAGATAGACTTGAATCTGGCAGCACCATGACTGAAGCACATTTCAGAGGTAACTTTGCCTATTACACATGATATTACAATCACCATAAATCACATTTCACACATATCTCAGCCTCATCAAGAAATTTAAAAATCACAACCCACAAAAAGGTATATCTGAATGATCCAAAGAAAGTGAAAATTTCCTAGTTTCAGTTCATCTCTTTATTTTTCCCTTTCTGTCCTGTTTTAGGAAAAAACTTAGAACATGAAATTGATAGTTACCTCCTTAGGAGTAGTCGAAGGGATTCCATCGTCAAAGAGTTTCCTTAAACAAAGAAACAAATATTTATAAATTAAAGGAAATTAATCAATTCAATCTCTTGACATTGTGAACAGAAAAAACACTACTACCTTCCATTCTTGAAATATATAAATATTTTAAAGTTATTGGCAAAAAGTATTTTAATCAAAAATTTTGGCTCACATAAAATCTCGGTATTTTTATGAAATTTTTTCCAAACTCGATATTTTTTAATTGAATCTAAATTACTCGCGATTATTACAAATTTTATTTTATTTTACAATATATTTCACTTTTTATATTTAATTTTACTTGCCTAAAATATATGAAAAAGACTAACTGTATAGTCGATAAATTTTAGCCATTGAAAATGTATTTTTTTACATGATTTTAGAATCATTTATACACCACATAATGATGATAAAATTTATATACTCCTCAATTTTTGTAGTTATTTTCAATTCGTACGATTGAAATTTACATTGTGTATTGATAGCTATAAAATTGATGGAGAAAATTTGAAGATTGAGACTATAGCATAATTTCCTTAATCTCTCACAATATCTATCCATCTCGAGATAATTTTGGCTCAACCTACTTTAAAGTGTAAAATTTCCTAAAAGTATATCTCGTACAATTATATTCCCTATAATTGAATTTTTGTAAATATAATAACTTACAAATAGTAATTTAGAGATAGTAACTTATAAAGTGTACCGAAAATATACAAAAAAAATAATAACTTAGAAATAGTAATTTATAGATGTAATTAAAACGACCTATAAGTTGCCCATCTGTATATATCCCTCTAGTAGAGATATACACCTATAATTGGACGGTTGATGAAGCGGGTACATCTCTCGACCGCACACAGCTGGTTCCCTTTTAGAACCAGAAACCCCCATTTAGTATTTGCCACAACTAACAACAATACCTCTATTTTTAGCAAATTAATTAACGAACGTTTTTTTTTCCCTGTTTCTGCCACACCATCCTCCCTCATTCTCTCGAAATCTGTTCTCTCTCCTCAAAGATAAGGAAGAAAGACCAACCGAACAGAAGGAAGGAACGAGGAAGGAAAGAAAGGAAGAAAAAGAGCAAAGTTGGAAGCAAAATTTAATCTATCTGCTCTATGCCATCAAAAGCAATCACCAGGCTTGCATTCTGCAATAGCTGGACCACATATTGTTGTGGGTGTAGTCCGAGGCGGCAATGGTAATGGGCGCGCACGCAGCTCCACTTGTGCGCGCTCGAACCCTCCCAACTACATGGACAAAGACGACTAGAACGAGACGAAGAAGAAGATATATCATCATTAGAAAGACAAATTTATGCAATAGCATTGCTACAGAGCCGATATTGTTTGTTAATATTCTTCCAGTTCTGGTGGTGTTATTATTATCATCCAGTGTACCTGTAGTGCAAGCAATATCACCAGAATCAAATGCACAGTCCCTTCTAAAGTTCAAGAGTTCGCTTGCCAATGTGGATCAGGTTCTATCTGATTGGAGGCCCTCTACAAATCCATGCCCTGCAGGAGAACAGGGATGGAATGGCGTGCTCTGCTCTAAAGGAGGGAATGTATGGGGACTGCAGCTTGAGAATCTAAACCTGAGTGGCCAAATTGACGTAGACTCCCTTGTTGAATTGCCTCACTTGCGGACCCTGAGTTTCATGACCAATCAATTTGAAGGCCCGATGCCCGAACTCAAAAAACTTAGGGCGTTGAAATCACTTTACTTGTCATATAACCGATTCTCTGGCCCAATTGCCGATGATGCTTTTGAAGGCATGGCCTCTTTGAAGAGACTCCATATGGCAAACAACTTATTCACCGGCAATATCCCCACCTCCATGGCTGCCTCTCCTAGGCTCTTAGAGTTGAAACTTGAGAACAACCAATTTGTAGGGCGCATACCAGATTTCCCACCAGGCCTCAAGGTCTTGAATGTTTCTAACAATAAATTAGAGGGTCCAATCCCTCCCACTCTAAGGAATATTGAATCCACTTCATTTTCAGGTATGATCGAGCGGGTAACTATTAACTAATGCACATATGCTAAATATTTATCAGTTAACCATAATTCTAATTTCTTTTACATCATTCCCGTATATATAATCCTAGCCATCAATTATTAAATTCATTGGGTTTTACTGCTAATAAAAATAAGAGGCGTTTGGTTTGATGAGATAATTTTTTTTTTTTGTAAAAGTATAAAATGAGTTAGGAAGTAATGAATAAATTTTACATTATTTATTAGATAATTTATGTGTAAAACTCGTTTATTACTTCCCACAAAATTATGTTTAATTTTAGTCTCACCATTTCATCATTATTGTAATCTTGGACAAAATACATAATTTTTTCATTCTCATACTCTTTTCATAATTTCCTCATCCTTTTCTTCAAACTTTGTTTTTGTACTTATCCACCATTTTATTACCATATCATTCATTATATCGAATCAGACGCAAAGTGCATAATTATGTAATCGAATACACAACATTAAGTTGTTTATATTATTATCACAACTTAGACTCGTGCTGTCAATCAAAACATTTTAGGTAATTCTTTAATTTCGGGAATGCAATGCAGGTAACAGTGGTCTATGCGGGCCACCTTTGAACCTAGTATGCGACAATCCTGATAGCCCTCCACCGGATGCTGCTGCAACGGAGAATCCTCAAGCACCCTTTCCCAGCACTGGCACTCCTGAAAAAAATAAGTCACCACCATCCTCTCTAAGAATAGTCGCAATTGTGATTGCCTTTTTCGTAGCATTGGCTGCACTCATTGTGCTATACATAGCCTTCCATCGCAGGAGCAACCAAAGTCACACACAACAACTAGGGCGGACCATGTCATCCTCAATATCCAAAAATATGAATTACAGCCACAATAACAATAACATGACGCCGGGGGTTGCTGATACTGCTGCAGGTGGGGATGATATCAGGACAAATAGTGTTGTTGCTGCTGCTCCGGTAAATAAGAATAATAAGACTGAACATGGGAAGTTGTCATTTGTTAGGGATGACAGGCAAATATTTGAGCTGCAAGACTTGCTTAGAGCTTCGGCAGAAGTGCTGGGGAGTGGAAGCTTTGGGTCTTCATACAAGGCAGTGCTGATGGATGGGCAAGCTGTGGTAGTGAAGAGGTTTAAGCAAATGAGCAATATTGGGAGAGAGGAATTCCATGAACATATGAGAAGGCTCGGCCGGTTAAATCACCCCAACTTGCTTCCCTTGGTTGCATATTACTATCGAAAGGAAGAGAAACTATTGGTTTTTGACTATGTGCATCATGGAAGCCTAGCCAGCCAGCTTCACGGGAAACAAAACGCAAACAAGTCGGGGCTTGATTGGCCTACCCGCCTGAAAATCATTAAAGGAGTGGCAAAGGGATTGTCTTACCTTTACAGTGAGCTCCCCAGCTTAATTGTACCTCACGGTCACTTGAAATCTTCAAATGTGCTTCTCGACAAATCCTACGAGCCGCTGTTGATGGACTACACCCTAGTCCCCGTGGTCAACACAGAGCATGCCCACCAACTCTTGGTAGCTTACAAATCTCCCGAGTATACCCAACAAGGCCGCACCACCAAGAAAACAGATGTTTGGAGTCTGGGGATCCTGATACTAGAGCTTTTAACAGGCCAGTTCCCCGCCAACTACCTCGTTACTCATCAAGCTATATCTGGGAAAGTAACAGCTGGATCGGATTTAGCAAGTTGGGTGAACTCTATTGCTGCTGCTATAAACGATTATAATAATGATATCAACAACAATAGTTATGCCATTTCAGTTTTCGATCAAGAAATGGGAGACATTGACAACGCACAAGGGGAAATGATAAACCTTTTGAAGATTGGAGTTGATTGTTGCGAGGCGAACTTGGAAGTAAGGTTAGACTTGAAGGAGGCTGTTGACAAAATTGAATCGTTGAAGGTAAGGAACGATAATACATATTAGAGTGTATACAATACAAATATAGCTGTTTCTATTTGATCAACTCTTAACAACTCGGTTTGAAACTTGCCGATGGACTCTGTTGCGTTACTACCAATATTTGTTTACTTATATTGGTATGAAATTCGACTGGTATATATAAACAGCTAAATACATATTTATGCATTGGGTCTGCTCTCGCAAATTGAAAATGAAGCAAATGTGTAATTGAAGATTCGTTTCTTTCTGTGGTGGGTTGCCAACCAATATTAGTAACTTAATGTTTGAAATGACTAAATATCCTCTCATTTCAACTAGAGATGAGGAAAAATTGCTTCCTATTTGTTAAAAATTAGAATCATCACATAGCAAGACAGCCCTTCTGAAAACTAGATCTCACCAAATCTTACATGTGTTTAAACATTCTCGCCTTTC
Organism: Centella asiatica; assembly: GCA_014636745.2. Taxonomy (NCBI): domain Eukaryota; kingdom Viridiplantae; phylum Streptophyta; class Magnoliopsida; order Apiales; family Apiaceae; genus Centella; species Centella asiatica. Next base: position 50,775,910 of record CM025784.1, on the reverse strand, counting down.
CTATTGTTCTATTTGATTATTGAATTAATACAGCAAAAGAACAGTCGAACAGAGAAAGTCTCCAAATTTAGGTCTTTAACGGACGGGGAATAAATCAAATCAAAACTTGTGTCGAATGAGTTAAAAGACGGTCACTTCCAAAAGTGATCGGTATTCAATGAACTAATCATTCTACCCACTCATAGTCGGTGTTATAACAATCAAAAGTTATATCCACACATCTGAATCCAAGCAAAAATTAAAGCAACAAATTTGATCAAGCATTTTATCTTATTATCTCTATTAAATGCTTCCTCCATTCCGGTCCATTTGATTTTGATGAGTAGCATAAATTTCAAGACTATGTGAAGGAATTTTTCACTTATTGTGTTTCAAAACTTGTAGTAATATAATTTTGAATAAATCTTTGCAAACAAGCAAACTCGCAATAAAAATTCACAAATCACTCAAAACTTGACATATAAACAGTTTTAGTACTCCAAAGTTAATACAGCTGACATTTATCGAAAATCCACCATCAATAACATAATCGAGAAAGTCTCTCTTAAACAAGTGACCTGAAGTGTCAAATCTTCAATGCTGCCAATGCATGTCCAATAAAACAGAGTACTCACTGTCTCGAATAACGGTCCACAAAAATTTTGGCTTTGTCTGGTGCAAAGAATCGTGCCTGCATACAATTAGAGTAAAGTTATGTCAGTAAAGTTCTCACTACATCCGCCTGTTTACCCATCTAGCCATGAATATTCCAATTGCAAATTGAGCATTAAGGACCATGAATTATAGAGAATCCAACTGCAAAGCTTTCCATTTGCAAATTTTAACTCAACTCTTATTCAGTTGCATCTTCTGACACTTGAAAAGACGAATATACAAGATGATGTGTGATTATCAGCTATACATCTTCTGATATAGAATGGAGGCTCAAAAAATCTTCACTTAAATTTCTTCCCAATAAGGACATCATAATTAGTCCTAAAATGTTGCTTTAGATGGTAGGCCTCAAACGAATAATCCCATCTGTTTGCGTGTGTGCATGAGTGTGCAAGTTGTATACCGAGACTAGTTCGCACTCACTTGTATAAACATTCTCTCCGCAGCTCCAACGTTTCCACTTTCCTTCATTATGACTCCCTGTTCAAGAGCAGAAGGATGAAATCTATACAGCAAGTTTCAACTAGTGGAAGAATTAATTTTCTGGGGAAAGAGTATGAAACTTGCCCAACAAGTAAATGAAGATAATCCACATTTTGAAGCCATTACATTATCAATTCATAGCTGACCTTGCGATATAAAAGGATGTGATGCCTATTTAATACCTTCAAGTGTTATATATATAGATATATGTGTATGTGTGTGTGTGTGTGTGTGTGTGTGTCATTAATAATGACGAGATTACAAAAATTGATGATACATGAAGTCCCCTTCCCCAAATTTCTGGATCTGCCCCTGCTATAACCACCTTCCCTTTTGTAATAGTTAGTCCTCCCTCGTAAATAACCTTAGTCTGGAATGCAGTTATAACCAATGACATCTCAGTAGGATTAATCCTACAAAAATATAAACATATGACACATCCAGAAGTACTACTTAATATTGGATTCTGACAATGATACAATAACTTATGAGGTATATCCATGTCTCATAGATTTAAGATTTCTGAGTTATTTATTTAAGATGAACATTTTATTTTTGATAGCAAGAAGTATTAGATAAAAAAATATTGTTGTCCGACACAAATAGATCAACTTCAGAGATGTAGTAATACAAGGTTGCCTAGTTGTTTCTTTAAGGTGAATATTTAATCTCTATTAATTAGGGATGTTGGATTAGAATAACCGTTAGGTCATTTTGCGTCATCATTAAAGTAAATAAATAAATAATAAAAAAAGAAACAACCAAACAAACAAACAAACAAATAAAGAAGAAGAGACAACCACATGTGCATTTCTCCCTTCATGTCCACTGGTAAATTTTAATCATTGATCGCATTTTAAATTTACCCCTTATCCTCGCTTCATATCCAGTGGTAAATTTCAACAGCCATTCCTTCTTATATCAGTTTTCACGTTTTATCTTTTTTTAAAATCAAATTTATTACTTTCTCCTCCCATCATTTGCTCTATTTTAATTAATCACACCAATTGATCCTTCCCTTCTCTTGAAATAATTATTGATATGTTATTGTTCATTTGTTTAATTAGTAATAGTAGATGGTTATGTTATTTGTGATCCCATTTACTAGGTGAAGGGAGAGATGACAATACTAAGTATATAGCAAATTGTGTCCATTTGGGTCGGGTCATTTCCTCTCCATTGCTATCCTGATCATATGTGTAATTTTTCCTTTTAAAGGGGACATCGCAGTCAAGAGTTTTGATTTAGTGAGAAATAGCACTTATCGCAAGAAATTTAGCAAATGGAAAATTTATTTGGAGCGAGTTTTCAATATCACCATAATCGTAATCTAAGTATAAAGTACGCAGCATAGGAGTGTGCCCATTAGGCTAGTTTAAAATAAAAAGATTACCCACCAAAACAATCCAGGCAGTACTGAAGTAAAGCTCCAAACAATGTAAATTAGATGATTCGGGAAAAGAATGAACCTTCGCTAGGTAACCCCGAAAATCATCAGGATGGTTAGTAATGAGTTGATCATAGACAGATACAGCATCACTGACATGGCCCCAGTCTGTGTAGGCTTTTCCCAGAAGTAATTCCACCTGCAAATGCAAGAAAAAAATTCTCAAAAGGTAGATGAAAAGAATAAAAACAAGAATAGGGAAAGGAAAGAAAGCCTATATCCCCCCAACAGCCAACTTTAATTACCAGCCAAGATACAAGTTTTAACTCTAAATGTTAGAAAGGATGATTTATTAAAAAATACCGGCTTAGAAAGCTCACACTAGAATGCATAGACCTCCTAGTGTAAAAGTTTGCATCAAAACTCACATATTGGGACAAGCTAAGAACACATGCATATTATTATCCATGACCATATCAAGCTTTATCAAGCATATCAAGAAAAAATCAAATTCATCTTAACCTAGTGAATAATCACCGATATAGAAACTACTTTGCCTCTGCCATATCAAACAAGTTGTGAAAATAAATGTCAAAACATATGTAAAGCCATGTTCCAGCTTCAATATGGATCAAAGCACAATAAATTATGAACAAAGTATTATATAAGTTGCCACAATTTTTATTCCCTTCAACCAATACTAAAAAGATTAAAATGATTAAGAAGTCGAACCAACTTTCCTCTTAAAACCTTTCAATGACTAAAAATATGCAGAAAACCAATTTTATCGAGGTTCATCCACGAACAATGCTACCTCCTTTTATCATCAAGAAGAAAACCACCTTACCTTCTCTAAAAGTTACTTGAAACTCAATCACTACACCCTAGAAAAGTCCCTAAGATTCTATTCTAAGATAAAAATCTCATCATCTGGATGACTGAGATATGGATTCATTCTGGTTTACTGAATTGCACTAAATTATTTAAACATTCTCTCAATAACTTAATCTTAATAGAGGTCCACAATTGAATAGCTATGGAATTATTACAATCCTAATGCAAAGACATCTTGTTTTCTCGTCCTGATTTCCTGTATTACATCACATGCTTCTTTGCAACCTACAAAGATATTGTTCTCGTATGTATAACAATATGACAGCAAGAAAATTAATCAATAAAAAATATAAAAAGAAGTCTCACACTTTTCTCATGCAAATTAAGATAGCCAACTTTTTTTTCTCAAATTTCACTAATTATATACAAAGCCCATATACATAAAACAATTCGCTCAACTTTTCTACAACAAAATAGGGTACAAAATTAATATCTTGTGAGGACTTGGGCTAGCTCGCACACATCCACTCGACCTCAGTTGGGGGATTAAACCTCAAGGGACGACAATTGGGGTAAGTATTAGGTTTAATGTATTTGAGGATAAAAAAGAAAAAATCAAATAGCTATCAAATAATACTGATGTGCCTTGCCATAATATACTCCTTCCATTCCAATCCACTTGCAACACACTTTTGAATATGTGCGGCACGGATTTTAAGGTGATATAAAAGTATAACTAGTTTGAATAATTTCCTGTAATTTACAAATTACGGTAGATTAAGATGTAAAACTATTAAGTGTATTATAGATATTTTAAAAATATTTTAGTTGTGTATGATCTAAAGATGCATTAAAGTCCGTTCTACACATGTTCTAAAATAGGTTGCAAATGGAGCAGGACGGAGGGGGTAGCATCTTTGCTAATTAGTGGAACAAACTAGAGGTTTTCAGTGTCATTGCTTGAGCTTAGTTTTCTAGAGATTTCTGGTAAATTAGAACTTACTTGAATTGGATCAACATCTAACAATGCTTCAGTTGCACGATTATCAATGTCAATACTACCGCTGCTTGATTTTTCAGTATTAAGACGCTCACGCAAAACAAGAAGAATCTGAACAGCCTGCAATGAATCCCACGAATAAAACGTTATTGATACGCTAATTTCCAGGCTGCAAAAAGGTGACAGTCATCAGATGATAGTCAAAGGAAAATAAAGACCCTGTCACATAAATAAAATATCATTTTTTATGCCATTTTTCTTTCACTTTTTAAGAAACATAAAGAAACTTCTGTTTTGATAAGAAAGAATTTGCTTTCGGGAAAAAAGATATGTTTTAATTGTGTAATGAGAGGGATGCCTTTCACCTTTTTTGATCATTACTACTTGTACATGTATGACGAGCTGACATGCCTTTAAAAAAGGCTGATTATACTCTAATTACAATCAATCTATATGCTAAGAATTAGGATGCACTATCTACATTGTCACTAACTACCAGTAACTACAGGTTCATATAAAGATATTGACATATTCTAACGATCTCTAATTGATTCTAATAGATTCTAACACTCTCCTCAAGGTGCTGATTTTTTGTTTGGACAATAGGCAAAAACATAAGATCACTTGTCAACTTTTCTTTTATGAAGTGTTGGTCAATTTCAATTCCGATCATATTGTATTGGGTCAGTTGCAATACAAATTATTATCCTAGGATAATGACCCAATATTCAACTTTAGCACTAGATCTCGACACGACTAACTGCTTCTTAATATGCCAAGTGACAAGATAGCCACCAACAAATTAGCAAATCCAAAAGTAGAGAGACAATCATCTATAGAACCAGTCCGATCTACATTTGAGAAAGCAGACAGTATACCCAGAGAGTATACACTTTCCAGGGACCAACATTAGATATATGAGAATTCTGAATACTATGTCCATGTAACACTCTCGAGATCATACATATACCGACTCACTACTCCCACAGCATAAAATATATCAAGCCTAGTATGAGACAGATATATTTGTCTTTCTTTAGTTTCAAGAGGACTGTGGGTCTGCATCCCAACATACCAGTTCCTGATGGTAAATCCATGATCTACTTCCTTTGACATAAAAATTCACAGAAAGATCTACCAACCTCTATGCCCAAGAAAAAAGGTCCAAGATCTTTAATCTCAAAGTATGGTCATTTGAGCTTTCAGATCAACTATTTCATCTTTATTTTGTCCATATCCACAATATCATCAACATAAACAATAAGACAAGTAATCTTACCTTGTATGTGTTTAACAAACATAGCATGGTATTCCCAACTTTGCTTAATTTTAGGCCGTGACAGATTCTAACGGAATTTTTAAAGATAACGCAAATATGTATGAATAGAGTAGGGCAACAAGGATCACGTGTCCTGGTGAAAGAAGAAAGAACAGAACTATCCACAACAAAATCCAAGTAGTGTAGTCATGGTTTCGATGCATACCAATAATATCAATCTTTCACATTTTACTAGAAATAGTAAAATTATGGAGAAATATTAGCAATAAAGCCATAAAAGGTGGAAGGTAGAATATATAACTTAAAGGTAATAAAGCAATTTGAAAGTTGCTCAAGATTTCACTTATCTTTTTAACAATATCTGCTGCAGTTCTACAGACAATATAACATAATACTGGAATGGAGAAACAAACTCAAAACAGATTCTTGAATATAATGAGATAACTATCTAACAAGTAATGGTTAAGAGAAGTTCATATTGAGTGCAATGTTTTTTCAAGTCCACCATGTCATCAAAAGTGGTAATTATATTTAGTCCACGATATCTTAGTCTTACCATCATTACAACAAAAGCGCCATGGAGAAAAAATATTGAGTCCAATGTTTTTTTCAAATCCATCAAGTCATGAAAAATGGTAATTATGTTTTGCATGTTTAGTCCATGATATCTTAGTCTAACCATCAATACAACGCAAGCACCATGGAGAAAAACAGAAGGTACTTTTATGATTACTGAAAAAGCCACCAATTCAACAGAGTGTTGCATTTGCAATTTGTTTGTATCGCTAGTACGATGACCAACCTCATCTGGTTTCTTAGCTGCAAGTAATGCATTTGTGAGGCCACGCAATACTTCAAAATTAACAGATTTAGATTTCTGTAGGGAAAGGAAATTTAGACAATCAGAAAAGGAATTAATCATAAAGAAATAATTCTAGGGAAAATCAGCACGATGTGAACTGTCAGCATATTTTGATCATATTACCATAGCTGAACTCTTGTATGCAGCAGCACTTCCTTCGTAATCCTTGAGTTCAAACCTAATTTCTCCTAACAAACGGAGGGCATCGGTATCACTTGGTCTCTTCTGCATGGTGAACCAGTTTCATTCTACTATGGTAATCAACTTATGACACTCCTACAGGCATAGACCTTTTCATCATAATTCAACAGTGTCAGATTCAGAACAGTGAAGGACAAACCTTGATTATATCCTCAAGCACAAATGCCGCCTGTGTATAGTCCCCAAGCTCTGACAAAGGTACTGCCTTTCCCTGAATGAGCTCCAGAGATTTAAAAAGAAAGCAAGAGAGGAGAACTTACAGAAGCCATTATATTTTTGCAGTTCAATTATGTAAGAAACAAGTACCTTAAGTTTTCGTGAAGAATTTCATGTACAAGATGAATATTTCAGTAGAAAGCAGAAGTGCAAAGGCAAGGCGGGAAAGAATACTTGAATACAAACATCTTAGCAGAACAAACAAACAAGGTACTACTATAACATTGCCTCCCACCCTTCTCCAAATTATATAAAAGAACCCTGATGCGCAAACTAACACTAGAGATGGGTTCCAACCCATATAAAAAAGAATTGATATCCCCTCCAAACATAATCACCATAGAACAATAAAGCAACCAGATACAAAATCTGATGCCACACTATAATTAAGATCTACACTCACAGGGATGAACTCACATGACAAGAACATCTGGAAATGATACCACGCAATGTCTGTCTGAACAAAAACAGATTAGCATTCGAACACCAATGACGCACCAAGAGGATTCAGGAAAGTATAAAGGGGGGCATAAGGGTGAAAGGAGGGGAAATAGGAGAAGAACGATTGATGGACACAGTGGCTAAAAGACAAAACAACAGAAAGATTAGCTCTAGATGATAATTGAGGTTATATTGGTTTACATAGGCTAAACCTAAACACAGAAACAACTTGATAAATAAATAATGTAATTCTAATTACAATCGATTTACTGCCAAAAAACTAAAATTGTAAGGAACTTGTATACGAAACTAATATTAAATACTTAACATCAATCTCTTAATTTTCTTAATCCACTGTTATAAAAGGGAGGGAAAAAAAGGATAATTGAGTGTCTCACATTCAAACCTTTCAGAAAAGGCTTTCTTGATTGTGAAACCTAAAATATATTTATGAAAATAATCAAAATGGGTCTATTTTGTGTTCGTTGATAAAATACATTTTTTTATGGTAGGAAACTTTTTACATTTACTTGATTATGCATCTTAATCCTCCATGTTGGAGAAATTGACAAGTTTTAAAGTGTCAAAGAACAAAAAACTCAACGGAAAACATGTCTTCCAACAACTGTTGATAATATCACATCAATTCCATGCATACTCTCTTCCAAAACAGTTCAGACACAATCTAGGACTCCAAAGCAACTTGACAGATCATTTTCTTCATTAATTTCTCAACTTCTGCTTTTTCCTTACATTTCTCAAATCACTCAACCTTCTCTAAAGATATTACAATGCAGAAAAGCTATAGAAGGTAAGAGCAATTCGGATCAAACAAGGTAGAGAAAGTATCGACGAGTCAACCTCAACCCAGACATTGATCTACAAAGTAACTTTTGTACTAAAGTGACCGTGATAAGTAGTCTACACCATAGTTATTAAATCGTAAAAATATCGAATATCGAAAACCCCCATATTGTGTTCATGTATCGTATCGTGAATCGTATCATACGATACATAAGGTAAATTCAAAATTTGATAATATACAATTAGACATATTTATAACAAAACTTTTATGGGAAACAGGCATTTTAGCTTGATTATAATGTAAAACTTAGACAACTAATTTATCTTTAAGCAGATAAATAACAATTTTTATTGGATAATCTAGCATATTAGCTTGTCACCGTGTAAAAGTGCATTACAAATTAATTCTTTAACCTAAAAATGATTTATATATAGGTAAATAGTACTTAAAATACTCTAAATAGCTTGATGTTAATTCCAAAATAATCATAAAATGTATCGTTATCGTATGAATTGCATCGTATCGTGACTGATACTTGTGATACAGTGATAATTCTGATATGCCTATAACACGTATCAAAGATTCTATGTATCGTATTGAATCGTAAGTATCATATCGCGTATTATACAATTCTGATAACTATGGTCTACATCAAACTCCAAAGTATACATGCAAGCATGTATGTATGTATGCTACGATGAACAAATTAGCAGGTTTAAATATTCTAGAAAAGGCAATGTTACTACAGATTTAGGGATCTAGAATGCAGATGAAAAATCTAAAACTTATTCAGGCTGAGAATTTTGATGGTAATACTGAAACCTTTCTGTAACTCTGACCATTATTAGCAGTTTGGAATATATCAGAGAGAGTGAATTATCTAAACATACTGCATGAGGGTGTCTTTGTCATAGGTGCAATTTTAAACTTAAGCACTAGAGTGAGATAATTCAACATGAGACAAACCAGAAAGGACTGAATTTCTATCTTGATAGGATTCCACAATTGCAAACTTCAAGATATTTTTGATCTGATGAAATTCGCACAATATGCGACCATTTAGAATTCATAAAGATCTCTAAGATCCAACAACAAGAATTAACATGAAAAGTGCTTGACTAGCACAACCAACTCACTTCAAGAGCAGATGAATCTTCTGGGGAGATCTTGCGGGTTTCAGCAAACTGTATGAGCCTTCTCTGCAACAGACAAACATAAGGTTATCATGCGAGTGTTTTACATATTTGTCGACAGTTGAAACATTAATAAGACAAATTTATTTATAATATTTAGATAGTAGAAGAATATCTCCTTAGTACTTTATATTTTCTCATGAATCATCTAAAGTTAATTCAACCTAAAATATTTTCTATCTGGCTGTTGGACTTATAACAAAGGCAAAATGATAGTACATAACCCAAATCAAAGCAGAAATACTGATGGAAAATAACCAATTATCTCAATAATGAAACACATTATGCCAAGCTATTGTACTTTATAATGCACTAAAAACAATGGAAAAGTGAGAAAAGATCTCAAGCAATTAGGGAATACTGTACAATAGATAAAAGCAAAATAGGTGAATTCTCCTACTAAACTGGTCCATATTTCTGTAAATCAAAGTAAATTCATAACTGCAGAATTTTTTCTTAGCAGCCACCTTTTTTCAACACAAATTACATATCTTGACTCCTAATAAGAGAGAGAGAACACCAGGCTATCCACAATTATTATTACCTTAAGGTTTACCTTGTCTCCTTCTGACATTTTAGTAATTATTTCATCCTCAATTGGGCTGATTTCACTGAGAAAACAAAGACCATCAGGATAAAAATAATTCCCAGAATACTCCCTCCAATCCAAATTTCTTTCCATATTCAGGCTTAAAAATATGAGTGTATAGATTAAGATGATTGTTTAATTCAATAAAAGTGGCATGAAAATTTCAGGACATTGTGCCGTTTATACTATCCCCCACAGGGAGTCCTTTTGTTGGAACAAAATCTTTTAGCAAATGTGATTCTTTTTAGGAACGGAGGGGTAGAAGTGGATAATAAAATAGAAAATGAGAAAAAGATGCGTAACATTATTTCATATATGTAGGCCCATAACTTTACAAGGTTCCCCAATAGGCATATCATCTATCCATTCTGTAATTCCGCTTGCTAAAGGCATGAAAACAAGTGTGTAGTATGATGATAGAGTTCATACAGAAACAATTAAAGGTCACATGATTCCAGATATATTATATGAAAAATAACATGTAAACCAAAACGTCGAATACATGGAATCAAAAAGTATTGATCAAGCTACGGAACAACTTGTACACATACACATTTAATATGCGGGATCAAAAAGTTGTGTCAAAATACATATTTTACATACAAGTTTCAATTTTGTTAAAGCTATGTCTTGTAAGCTGAGTTGTATTCAAGCTACATATTTCACAGACGGAATTAACATTGTGTTCAAGCCATATTTTACAGGCTGTTGTATTTAAAACATGATGACAAATACTTAGAAACAGAACTAAGAAGAAAGCTACATAGTTTACCGGTTTAGTATGAGTTATGCCTACATAATTTACAGGCTTTTGTAATGAATATACAGTCCAATTTTCCTCATGGAACTCTCAAGTTCAGAGCTTCTTCCAATATTCTTAGTTATGGCGCAAGTTTTCACCCATGTGTGCAAGAAACTTGGAAGCAAAGATGGAGAGGCTAGCTAAGTCAAGGGACAAGAAGAATAAAGACTTGACCAAGTCAAATGTATCGAATATCAAAAACAAAAACTTTTAGTTAAAAATGCAGATGGTCTAAAGTTAAGGATGCTTTAAAGAGGATGAACACGGGAAAAGCGTTGGGACCTGATAGTTGGTTAACCAGCCCCGACAAGGTTCTCCAAAATGATAAATTGTCTGGTAATCGAGGAAAAAGAATGCTTGTATCTATCAACAAGAATAAAGGGAATACCCAAAAAATTCAACTACAGAGGCATGAGCTTATAAGGCATACTACGAAGTTGTGGGAGAGAGGCTATTCAATGTTCTTTGGTAGATTTTTTAGAAGAAGAAACTGCAGACAAGTACGGAGAGGCAAACAGACTTTGAACACTTGTAATAGCACATCGTAGGATTTTCCAATCAATATAGGTTTACACCAAGGTTCAGAGTCCTTATCAGTTTCTTCAAGTTATGGAGGAGCTAACAAAAAATATCCAAGAGGGGGTGCCCTGGTTACGCTGTATACAACAGATATTGTGCTTATTAATGAGACCAAGGGTAGTGTTAACAATAAAATAGGCAGAAGACATCAAGAGTTTGTGACCATGCTTGGAGGGGGGAAACTGTAAGAAAGATGCATTTAGATATCTACAATCAATATGGCAAAGGGGGTGAAATTGGTTAGTGTTAGGTTTTATAACATTTGATGATGATTGTAATTAGAATACTTAGATATACAAATGTACAGTTAGTGTTGATCTATAGCACTTAAAGTTTTGTAGCTGATAGTTTACTCTCTGATTCATGTAATTTATCTTTATATGAGAGTAAGTTAATTTGTATTGTAAGAGACTATCAGAATTGTAACAGAGAATTCAACAAATCAGAGACTGTGTTTAGTCTATCGGAGACTAAAGAAAGTGTTCATCAGAGACTACAGTTTAAAGCATCGAAGACTAACCTTAAGTTATCAGAGACTAAACGTAACGCATCAAAGACTAAGATTAAGGCATTGGAGACTAAGTTTAAGCTGTCAGAGATTAAACATCGTTGATCAAAGGCTAAGTTGAAGCAGTCAGAGACTAAGGTAGTAATTAATCTCTGATACAGGACAAACTTCTAATTGGATTAGAAGTCATCTTCGACATGAACATTGAAAATATATTGAAGACGAAGCTGGTTAGGAAACGAACTAAAAAAAGGTAAAAGGTAACTTATTCGAATTGTAATTAATATAATATACATTGAATAGGATTAAAAAAAAAAATTTACAATTCAGATTTGTAGCTATAATTATTTTTATAGAGTTGTATTAGAAGTTGTATGTTTATAAAGATTTATATATAGAGTACAGGATTTTGAAGCTGACAATCAGTTTGTGATTGTTAGAATTTGTAATCAATTGTTCTTCAATAAAAGCAATTGTTTATAAATTTATTCTTGTTTTTGCTCTTTAATTTTCGCAAGTAAATATACTTTGAAGAAAAGAAATTCAAAAAGATTTTAAGAACTTGTATTCAACCCCCCTTCTACAAGTTCTAGGCTATTTCACTGGGACAACAGTTAGGATGTAGCCATTTTGTATGAAATGTCCTATATGCTAACTGAAAATCATATAGAACAAACACTATGACCTGCAATGTCATTCGGTGCTGACTGTTGGACAACAAAGAAGCAACATGAACACAAAACGGAAGTATCCTAAACGAGGATGTTGAGGTGGAAATGAGGGTGCTGAGATGGATGTGTGGTCAAGGATGAAAATAATTAAAGATATTCAACGAAAATTTAGAGCTTTACCTGTCGAGGAAACGAGGAGATGAAAAGAGGAAAGAACATCAATTGAGATAGTTTATACATATTGGACCATCCACAGGTCACATCAAATGTATTAAGTTATTAAGCAATTCCTTTTGGCTATGACCCTTAGAAGCAGAGATTCTTCTATAAGTTGTTAAATACCCCCAGTCCCATTCTTATATTCTTAGATTCTTCTAAATATGGTGTGGTTCTTCTAAGGATTCTTGTGTAGTTTCTCTTTTGTTTTGGACAATGTAGCAGCGATTCGTCAGGACATAAGTGAACTGTC